>JANHAO010004221.1:0-24868 GCA_026873985.1 Saraca asoca
GCAACAATCATATAATATCTAAATCAAATGAAGCCATTAAACTTAGATATTCACTGCAAAACAGAGAGGAAATAGGAAATAACTGACCAGCAATTGAATGTAAAATGGAAGAATAAGATCTCAACATAAATCTTTGAGCTTTATTAATCCTTTGTGCTAGTTACAGGTTCAGCCTTCCATGGAGGCAGAAAACACAAAGAAAAAGAAAGAAAAATGAGCTAACCTAAGCTACTAGGAACTAAGCTAAAACTGAACTAAAGACTTCTCAAACAAAATGACTTTTGCCCAGGTAAAAGGAGGAGAAGGCAACTAAATAGGTGAATAGGCATGATGGCTGTCTTGTTGCTACTCTGCCATTGCGTGCTGGTGTATTTTGTAGACTACTTTTCCACTTTTTCTTCTCTCTTTTGTGTATCCAGCTGGTTGAGTGCAATGGGCTTAAGATCCATGCCAATTGGGGCCTTGAAAGTCCAATTCTACTGAGCCCATTTTATCAGCATTTCTATCACGAATTGCAACTCCATTTTGACATCCAATTTGATCTCTTTAGCTTTGGAAGCCTTCATATGAATTGTGGATTTATGTCTCAGATTCTATTTGGGCTTTGTTTCACCTTAATTGGACCTCTATAGCACCAGTTATGATCAATTGAATGCACAAAGGTCAGCTGCCCGAGACAGTGCTGAGATAGTATTCTGATTCTAATTGAGCTCCAATTTTGGATAGCCAATCGTGTGATTCAGCTTTTTCAGTCTTATGAAAGTTATAGATATATATCTTAGCTTTCCTTAAAGATAAGAATCACATCATTTGGACAAGTGCAGCTCGAGTTATGCTTAGAATACAGAAACTGTGCAAAATGGCCAATTATGCAGAATTTTGTAAAATGATGCCAATTGACCCTAAATCATAAATACACACTAACACAGCTGGAGTAAGTCATTTTTGGACCTTAAAATGCTAAGTGAGAGGACAAATAAATATGTCAAATATTTTGTTATTAGTAACAGAGTAGCAAAGATGTTTGGGGAGTGATGCACCACATTTCTAGAGTGGAGTTTTGTCTACCAACTGTATTGATTGTTTGGACTATATAAATGTAGTCCAATATGCTTATGGTCTTCAAGCTTTAGGATGTTAGCTCCATGTGATGAACTTGATCAATGTTTCAAAAGCGAATCTTGATAATAGTATTGATACTGCCCTAATGGACATGTATCAAGGTATGGGGTATGCTTTTGTCTAGCAATTTAGTAGTTCTATAGATTATGATACCGTGTTTCGTGAGAAGCAGGGAAAATGGAAAGTAACAATCCAATCAATAAAATTTTTTAAATCTATAAAGTGATACTATAACAATGCTTACACAGATGGGGGAAAAAATAAGATGTAATAAACTTATATTTAGGTTATTTCTAACCACAAGTAGGGAAACATGCTCTTTGGGAGCTGGATTCAAACTACTATCTCCATGTATTTAGAGTTGGGGATGATCTTATCCTTGATAAGTTTTCTGAACTTGATCTTAAGCCTTTTTGTAGGGCTAAAATAACCTTCCAACTTCTTTCTAGCTTGTAAAGAAGACTTATCACGCATAAATTGCCTTCATTTGACTAGTAAAGAAAAAGTGTAGTGCAATTAGGAATGGCAACGGGGCGGGGCGGGGTAGGGGCAGGGAATGGGGTCCCCATCCCTGATCCCCGCCGGGGAATTTTTCCCCATCTCAGTCCCCGATCCCCGGGGGGAAATAAATCCCTGTGGGGACCCGTGGGGAATTTTTTTAAAAATTTTAAATATTTATTTTTATTAAATAATATAAAATTAATAAAAAATATAAAAAATAAAATAAAAAATAAGAAAATTTAATAAAAAATAAAAAAAAAATAAAAAATAAGATAGATTATGAAGGAAAAAATATAATTTTTTTTAAAAATAAAAAAAATAAACAAAAAATAAAAAAAATAAACAAAAAATAAAAAAAAAATTTTGAGGCGGGGAGTGTAATCCTCGACCCCGACCTCGAAATCTTTTCCGGGGAAAATTTTTTCCCCATCCCCGTCCCCGTTCCCATTCCCCGAACCTCTCCCTGAACGGGGATTCCCTATCGGATCCCCATCCAACTGGGGTTAATTGCCATCCCTAAGTGCAATTAAGAATGTGAGACTTTGTAATGAACCTAATCCAAGATTAGGTGGTAGTGCTGGAAACAATAGTTTGCACCTGATGCGATTGAGATATAGCTAAAAAGCTCAAATTGGCTTTTCAGCTAGAGAAAGTATGAAGAAGATGCTATTGCAAAAGTTACCTTTCATGAAACTAACAATGGTGCATCATTGGCAGAAAGAAGGGTTGCAAATTCAAGGTCATGACTTGCTGTTGGAGGCTAGGGAGGCCAGTGACTACATTTGTAATGTTGGACTCTAGAGGAGAATTGGTTAATATGCTGCATGCTGGATCACTTTTATTATGATTTCAAGATATGAATGGACAATAATGTAGGAATAATAACCTACAATGTGTTCTTAAATTTCTTAATAATCATCAATTACACGTTATTATTTTAGGAGCTGCTAACATAACATGTATGCGGTTAAGGGAGGATATAACAAGGATTACTTCTATGCTAGGAAATGAAAAATTCTCAAGATGACATTGAAGGGATAAAACCATTGCCAATGGTTGTTTTATGAGAGGAAGGCTTACCTTGCATTTATAAAGATGCAAAAATTTCTAA
Organism: Saraca asoca; assembly: GCA_026873985.1. Lineage (NCBI taxonomy): Eukaryota > Viridiplantae > Streptophyta > Magnoliopsida > Fabales > Fabaceae > Saraca > Saraca asoca. Next base: position 2,735 of record JANHAO010004221.1, read on the forward strand.
GGACCAGCTTCCCAGAGATTAAGGCATTGTTAGGAGAGCTGTTGCTCTTGGGCATAATGTTCTAAACCCATTAGCAATAGTTGCAACATTGCTGTTTCCATTAAGGAGATTATGTTATGGAAAGCTGATGTTGTATGTACTAAGGGTATAATTGAAGATTGTGGGTATAGAAAGGAGAAATTATGTATATACATATATATATATATATAAGTTTTTAGAAATAGCTTATTGTGAAGTGACTAGGAAATGCTAGATTTTCCCTAAGTAACTTATGACAATGAGTACATGTGCATTAAGACAGGAAATTTTAATACTAAATGATGGACTAGATAGGTGGTATTATCTAAGTAGACATGGCAGAATGTTTTAAGTGGCCAGAAATTTTTAGGTAGGTAGGGAGGTAGATTTATGCTTATAGGTTGGAAGATTGAGTTTGGTCAAGCTACAGTGAAAATGTTGAATGTTAGTTACTCGTCAAATTTCTTTGTACTGGGAAGTATGTGATGTCTTGCTTTGAAAGTTACAGCCATCATTTCTTAGTGTTAGTAGAGGTATCAAAGATAATTAATCTAAATTGGTGGCCAATGCATAATTTGAATGTAGTATGTGATTGACAAGTAAAGTCATAAAAAAAAACTTCTTTTAGCTTAGCCTTGAATGTAAGTGAGTAAATCAATCACTTTTTACACTTTGAAAGATGATCAATGCTCTAGTGATTAAAATAAGCCCAAATCCATATTATGCTATGTTTTAACTTAATTGAAATAGTTGACTGAGAGTAGATTAGCGTTATGCCACATATGATATGTGTAAGTATAAAGTTATGTAGGTATACGTGGTTGTTCGAATCTTGGAAATTGTTTATGTGTTTGTAAGTGTTTGAATACGAAATAAGTATTGGATATGGCCTATGTATTTTTAAGGAAACATCACTACTTTTATGATGATGTCATGTACTAATTGGGTATCGTATCTTGAGTTGGACAAGATAGATTAAGGTTTATATGAGAACTGTGTTATGTATAAAATTATGTCTCTGGTTGAAATGTATAATTGTGGGAGTATAACTTTACTCAAAAAGGTTGAATTTAGGAAGATGCCATGTGTGAACACTTGTGTACATATAGTGACATTGTCTTATCTAGATATGAATGAGTATTGTACTTATGAGTTAATATGGTTAACCCATTGTAACATGAGTAGTGATGTGTGATTATAAAACTTTCAAGTGTCGAAAATTAGAGTTGAGTGGGTGTCCTAACTAAAACCTTGATCGTATATTTAGATTGTTACCTGAATGTGATAGATATGAATTCATTCTTTTGATTTATTGTGGAAAATTCAGGAAAGAATCAGGAAAGGCTTGCCCAGCATTATATTTCTCAATGCTTAGATTTTTTCATGCTTATAGAGGAGAGAAAAGATGTTCCTATTGAAAATGTTGCTGTTTTAGATCATGATGGTTAACTAATGGAAAGTTGTCTAAGTAAATCTTGAAGTTTCAAAAAGGTTGTTCATAAATTGCCGAAAGCATTAGCTTTTAGGGAGGAGCTTAAGACTACCATCCTTGACCATGCAAGTTTTTAGAAGTCAGTGAATTTTCACTAGCAATTCTTGGTTGATGGTTCCCTCTCTAATACTAAAAAAAGTAGCAATGTCTAGGAACCATCTAATGGTACCTTTTAGAGCAAAATCCATGTTTCATGGGAGCAAGGTCAAGAGAAGCCTTGAAAGTGCTATATGGAATGACATATCTTTTCTTGTTTGTTTGTTAATATGATGGATTATTCATTACTGGTAAGATTTGGCAAAAAGGAGAAGTTGAGTTCCTAATATATAAGACCATTTCCCATTGAGAAAAAGGATGGGTGCTGTGGCATACAAGTTGAATCTACCTCCAGAATTGGAAAGTATTCATTTTATTTTTCATGTATCTATATTGAAAAAATATGTGTCAGATTCATCTCATATTCTTCCTCAAATCCTGATTGAGTTAGATAGCCATTTTACCTATGAGGTTCTATGGGAGAACTATGGGAAAAAGGAGATGACCTAGGAGCCTGAGTCCCTCATGATGAATAAATACCCCCAGCTATTTGAATGATCTAATGGTATAAATATTCACTTCTTATAACTATGTTTTTAGAATTTAAGGACAAATTCTTTTATTGGATGGAGGGGACAGTTTGTAATATCTTAAAAAAAGAGGGAAAATAGAAAATATTTTTCTGAGGGACTGAAGTGTAGTTTCTAAAATTTTAAGTTGGTGCCTAATGTAATTTACCCTTTTTTCTAAGAGGACCATTTTGAAGACATTGCTGAGTCAATGGGGCAAAACTATAATTTATCCTTTTTCATTTTACGTTATATAATTTCCTAGCATAGCTTCTTCCTCCCTCGTGCGCTGCAACGTGAACCTCCCTTGTTGTGTTCTCTGCTAACAATCTTCTTCTTCTTCTTCTTCTTCAGTGCTCCTCCATCCGGTAAGCTCTGGCCACCGTCTTCCTTCCTCCATCTTCTTTGGCATCCCTCTTACACCAGCTTAGCTTGGTTCTCTTTCTTCTTCTTTGGTGCTTCTTCAGCCAGGCCATGAATCAACTCATGGATGGCGATCTAGCTTAGACCGAGCTATCCACTGGTACTTTGAATGCTAGTGAGTATTCCTAGAACAAAAAATTTATTTCATAGTAAGTCTATAGCAAGTTTTCAAGTAGATCTAGTTTGAAACCCTTACCTTCAAAGTTTAAGAAAATTGGAATTTTTCTTGTTGATTTGCTTCAGTTAATTTTCCTATTAAAGAAACAAGCACACCAATATCAAATTTTTGTGCTTCAACTGAATATCCAAGTAGGTGGCTCTGCTACTTAATTTTGAAATTTCAGCTTAGTTATTGAAGTTTAATGTTAGTGTGAAATAGGTGTGTTTAGTTAGAAGACTTTAAAATCAAGTTCAAGCATTGATTTTAATGCTGCTTATACCCAAATAGGTTGAGTGACTTGAATTTCCAAGTTGGTTGATCTAGCTTTTTGAGGAATCTTCTTGTGATATTAATCAATTCTCTTGAGGGGAAATCTTAATCATTTAAAGAGTCTTTAAGCTGAGTGGATAATCCTAATTTTTTGATAAATCCTATTTACAATACGAAGTAATTTTATGATATGAATTATTATGATTTTGGAATAATAGGATTTTTCTTTATGTTGACTTGTTTCAAAAGTTTAACGGTATGTTATATATACATATGAAAATGATTGGTCATGATAAAATTATGTATTTTACCTTGATTTACATTATTGAAACTGGTGATTCCATTTTACTATATGATGAATAAAAATGAGAATGATTTAGCGTATTTACACATTTTATAACAATTATTGTTTACAAAAGCCACAATTTCATATTATGTAAGATGGAAATGTTATCATTTTTGAAACTTATGCTACTTGGAATATTTGATGATATGTTTAGATTATTGATATTATGATATGAATAAAATGTCTCTTATTTGTGGAGAGACTTAGTAGCATAATGTTTTCAAACGATTTACTGATTTGAGGTTCTGGATCCATTAGAAATTCATTGGAAACCCTTCAGTGCACTTGTAAATAGAATATATAATGAAGCAAATAAGGGGGAGATATGTGAATATACGAGTACATCAGTATTCGATAGGCATATTGGATGGATTATGACGATGTTTATGACATTATTGTTACCTCTGGGAATTGTCTTTTGAGATTCCAGTTGAGTATTTTGTTACTTGAGTATTGATACATTTTAGAAAGCTTTATTGAATTTCTTTCATGTTTACGCCATGATGAATATTTTTCATAGTAGCATACTTTGTTGCTCATTTTTATATTATTGAATATCATACTTTTAATTATTTGATTTTCTTGATGGATAAAAGTTTCCAAACCCATTTTGAGATTATAACTTTAGAACAGGTAAGCTTATTTTCATGACTATATACATATTTTATTCTATGGGTTTCAAATATGAATTATAAATGAAGCTTTTGGTTTTCCATGATATATAAGCTCATTGAGTTTCTATGAAACTCACCCTATTTTTTTATATATTTTTTTCAGAGCCCAAGGATACCCTTACTACTCCTTCACTTTACATTAATTTAAGATCTGCTCATTAATTGGGTAGATCACATTTTGTAGAGTTTAAAGGTATATTAATAGTGAAGACCTTGGCAATTGGTAGAATTATTGTGTGCATGTATTTTGATTGATGAGTGCCCAGTAGAATGTAGATTTGTGTAGTTTGGGCCATTGTGATTTTTGGCATTATTATATAGGATATGGTGGGTGTGTGGCCATTAACTGTTGTATAGGCCTTGAGCCCATGTGTCTGAAAAATAGAGGAAGCTCTGTCAGATTTTTGATAGAATTTGATATGTGGATATCTGGTCATGTATCAATGTCATTATGGATCTTTGGTATGTTATGTTAATTGGCAAAGAGTTTGCATTGTTAGGCTTACAGTAGGTTTTCTAACAATGACCTTTTATGCTGGTCACATTCTATGGATTGGGGCGTGACATTTACTTTTCTTTGTATTCTAGATTCAATCCAAGTCTTTGTGTGTGAGTCTAATAGATTAGTCACTCTTACTATTACAAAAAAAATATATTATGAAATAAATGATATGGTAGAAACTCATTTATTAGTGTTAAAATTGCAATATGATTTAATGACAAAATATAAAATAAGAAAATAGTTTTTCAACTATGACTACAAAAAGAATAATTTTGATCCACGTCTAAATAACTTTTACAATCACTTGCACATATATTGTCATATCATGAAAAAGAGTATTAAAAAAGCTTTACTATTATAAAATTCTTAATTGTCCTACAATTTTTTTCAACATGTTATCTCTTATTAGATAAAAATGCAAAAAAAATTTACACTAAGTGCATCAAATTAAAATTTTTGGACAAGTTTCATTCACGTCCTTTGAAATTTAGTATAATTATACTTACATCCTTTTTATTTCTAGAAATATACATTGATCTCCCTTTTTATATATACTCATATCCCTTACCTCTACCGTTATAGAAAAATAAGGGAGATGAGTGTGTATTTATGAAGATAGAAGAAGTGTGAGTGTAATTTATCCTAAATTCTTTTAAAATTATATTCTTTAATCCTTGTTGTTTTTAAGATCTTATTAAAATCCATGAATAAAATTGTTATTCTTACATACACAACTTTTTTTGGAAGCTTAGAATTCAATCCAATGAGGGGTGAATTGAGTTTTAGTATTTTTCATGTCATTTTTGGAAAAATATTTTTAGGCTTTATAAAGAAAAGGTGAACAACTTAGTATGAGTAAAATTAAATAATTGAAAATAAAAGATAAGTAGAAGAGAAAACATAAATGTAGTATTTATAATGGTTCCTAAAGAAGATCCACTTCAAGAAGTACGTCTGCTTTTTGTTGCTCACAAACAATGTGTTCTTTATCCACTAGTCTTGTGAAATTCAGCAAGCCCTTGAAAAGCTTTTATAAATTCTTGGATTAGAGCAACCTCCCTTGAGATTCCTTATGTTGACATAAGCCCCTATTTTCTAATTGAGTAAATTTGTGTTTTGATGATAACAAACAATTTTGGATGAGTTTATTTTGTTTTTTGATTCTATTAATGAAGACTTAGTTTAGGCCTTGTTTAATCAAAATGTAAAGGTATACGTTTATTAGAATTTAGTTCAAATTTTGAAATTATTTTTGGAAGGTTTGCCTTATGAGTTTGCTTAAAAGGCTTTTGAAAAATTTCACTAAAAACATTCGAATATATTCTTAGATGATTTATCAAATTTTTTAAACTTGACAATATGTTTTTGGATTGAAATATAAGGTTTGAAATGGTTTTGAAATGAATTTACAAAATTTATTTTTTCAAACTTTGGCCCAGTGATTCGAATCAACAATTTTGAATTATGCTCGCAATCATGATCACAACTGCAAGGCAAATTCCAGAGACTTCTCAAAATTTGGCGATTCAAATGAGACTTTTAATTAGTTTTTGTGATTTTGATTGCAAGCCTCTCAGAGGTGTTAAAGAGTTTGCAATTCAAGGTGATTCAAATTGGGCTTTGCATTATATTTTTGCAATTGAAATCATAGAGCTTTGAACTAGCTCTTCGTAATTTTGATTATAGTTTAAACTTTAAATTTGTGATTATGATCACGATTCTAATCGCAGATAGTAAATTTTTGAAATAATGGTTATTAACTGTGTGCAGTTCTTACTTGCTATGAATACTCATTTCACACATTTCTTTATTACAAAACCCTAATAACTCTAAGGCAAATACTATCCATTTCATTTATGCTTCATCGATTGACTTGATCTCTTGAACTTAAGCTAGATTTAAGTGAATCCATACCTATAGTGCTTCAATTTGTAATTTGAACCGTTGAGTTCTTTCAATATCTATCATTTCTTTTCAAACATTTTTGAATTTTCTAAAGTTAGCCTTACCTAGGTTAGAAAGAATGGTTGAGCTATTTGTTTTTTTTCTTTGAGTAGGTTTCCTAAAGGATTTTTGATTATGGTTGAGCAATTGTTATAAAGCCTTTTCCTTATGCTAGTGTTAAACTTGGAGGGATCATTGACTTCTTCAATTGCTCGATTTAAACTTGAAAGGATAGTGAAACTGAGCTTGTTTCGAGCTTGAAGAGTGGATATATGCCTTAGAGCAGATCTTCCAGGGGAATCACTATAACCATATTGTATTTGATTTCTCTTTCCCTACTCTCTTTATTTTCCATCAATTCTTAGTGTTGTTTACCTTGCTCTTATTGATGTTCAGAATTTGGCATGCTTTATTTTATTGTTAAAATATGCTGAATATTTTGTGCTTATTTATGCCTTGTCTATGTATAGTTAAATGAGTTGCTTTACACAAGTGCTTTGATTTGTTATATTTTTCATGCAAACATATTCATTAAACTATCTTAGGTTGGTTTGAATTAAAACCATCTTATGACTTTCCAAAATCAAGAGATTTTCAAAGAGAACTTTAAAAATTGTGAAAGCTTTAAAAACACCTAATTCACCTCTTCTTGGGCATGGGTTGCCTAATTCTATAATTGATATTAGAGCCATGGGCTCTTGTTTAAAGAACTTAACTATCTCAAGAGGATCCATTGCAGCCATTCAAGGCACCTTTTTGAAAGAAAGTCTAGATATTTCAAAATCTCTAATATTTGAACATGTTGTTATTTGTAAACCTCCATTCTTTGATGACTCTTATTTTAAGGTTTGAAAAGGAAAAATTGAGTGCTTTTTATAAGCCTTTGATTTATATTCATGGGATATTATTAAGGATGATTTTACCTTAAAAAAAAAGAGTGAATAAAATGATGATTATAAAAGGAATTTCGCTTCAAACATTAAAGTTATGAAAATTTTGCATAATATGTATAATGATGCTTATGCCAAAGTTTCTAAATGCTTTGGTGCCAAAGAAATTTAGGACACTCGTAGTGCACTTTATCTTGATAACATTATTTCTATTGGTAAAAGTGTTTGTGTTAAGCATGAATAGGAAAAGGTAATAGATGAAAATATTGTCAAGGAAAATCTTCAAGAGGATTTGCAAGGATGTGAAATTTGTTCCATGCTTCCTATTGAAGAATTCCAAGGGAAAGAACATGATGGTTCCAAAGAGGAGTCAATCAAGCCTCAAATGGAAGAATCAAACTCTATGATTCAAAAGGACATAGACTTATATAATTCCAATCCTAATACTAATATTTGTTATGATGACTTACATACTTTCAATAAATTGCATAATGATAGAATATCCATGACATTTGATTACTTAACTTCTTGTGACTTTCAAATTGAAAATGATTTATCCCAAAAAGATGTTTAACACTTAGCTTGTACACTTTCCAAGTCTTTGAGAGAAGATATAGAATTTACTCTTGGAATGTCTAGAAAACCCCTTGGCAAGTTTGAATTAAAGTACAATTTCTATAAAGTGCCAAAGTTTTCTAAATGTTTTTTTTTTCAAGAAAAATCAACTTCTTGTAAGAATTCTTTTATTTGTAATTATTGTGGTCATTAAGGTCATATCTCTCACTTATATCCTATTAGAAAAAAATGTTGTGTGAGAAAGAAGGAAACTAGGGTTCTTAAGATATCTAAATATTTGAGTACTAATATTGAAAGCCTAAATTGAAGTGGGTACCAAAAAGTCTTCATAGTCCTTTAGTTATGTATTTTTTTTTTTTTTGAAATAGATGGACATGTTAGGAAAGTAAGAAGGATTGACACAACTTCTCAAACATATATTAGTGAAGTGCCAAAGTTCACAACTCTAAAGGAAAAGTAATGGGTAAGAAAGAGTCAATCTTTTATTACAAATGGTAAGGGATTAAATTCTCAAATCTTTTGTGTTACTTTATTTGATATTCATTAAAAAAGAGATGAAATTTTTTCAAAGCATGAGCATTGCATGAAGATTGTATTTCATCTTGATCAAAATCATATATACATAAGAGATATTGCCTTGAATACATGATTTACTTTGTTTTCATATACTCTTAGCATTTTGATGTTATAGCTTAATATAAGGGTTTGCAATGCTTAACATATGTTTTATTGGACCTTATTGTATATTGTTCATATATGGAAGATATGAAAATGCTTTAAAAATTGATTTTTAAGAATTTCATCTTTGTGCTTACTTTCTTGTCTTGATCAATCTTTTTTATAAGCATTTATATTGATTTTCATCTAACCATCATGTACTTAAGTCTTGGTTGGGCATCAAAGAATTTGTCTAGAGTTGTTACGTAGGAAAGAAAGGTAATACTTTTTCAAGAATAGCATGAAAATGGAAGACAAGTTCAACTTGAAGATAACCCAAATCAACTCATAAAGGAGCCAACTTCTGTTAAGAGGATTGAAAATTTAAATGTTTGGTATACTCTATCCTATCTCTATGCACAATATGCTTTATATTTTTCTTGAGTTCGGACAGTTAAAGATTAAACATATCATTGCTATGTTTAGTTTTATATTTAAAATGATATGTGCTCTTTATGTTAAAGGAAGGTAATTCCTCTTATTAAGACAAATATGTTACAAATTCTTCCTGAAAGTATTTTTATGCTTATGTTTGAATTTTGAAAGATAATAGCTCTATGTTTTTCAATGATCATATATATTAAAAGGAACTTATTTCTTTACAATTGCTTGTTATTGGTGAGTTTTTGTATTCTTAATGTTTGGGTATACTTTTTTGCTCTTATACTCTTGGTTCTTCAAGATGTTTTGTATAAGTTTTGATGATTTTATGTTTTCCAAATTCATAAGTCTTGTTTTTTAAGATTTTTTTTAAAATTATGTTACTTTTAAAATAATTTTATAAGCATTTTTTTGATCTTGTAAGTTTTAAAGTTACATGGTTGATGATATAATACTTGCTATTTGTCTTCTGTCAACCTTAAATATATTCTAAGAAGTGCTTGAGTGATGCTTAAAGCTAATCCTTCCTTGATGAATCTTTAGAATTTGTTTTGTTTTTTCTAATCTCCAATCTTGAGTTTTATGCTCAAAAGTTTGACAAAATTTTCATGTTTTGTGAAAAAACTCAAAGATCAACTTCAAGAGTGTGGAAAAATTGATGGAGTTAGAAGATCAAGTCTTGACTTGAAGTTTTCTCATCAAGTTCAATGATGCTTGCTTTAAAAGTGATGAGAAATAAAAAGTAAGATGCCTATAACTAAGAAGCATCACATATTATTACAATCAATGAGTATCTCCGTCCTTATTCTCTTCTTATGGATCATTAATATATATTAGATTGCTTGACACTCTTTGTTTTGTTATTTTTGCTTGACTTGGATAAGATCATGATAAATATGCTTAGTTGTGATGACAAAATGCTTAATTGTTGTTACATGCTTTTTGTCATTATACATAGCGAAAGCTTGAGAGTTTTAATCTCTTTTTATCCCTATTGAATATCGTTTCATGATGTATACTTGAGCTATGCCTTATTAGTTGCTTGGAACTTGTGCTAATCAATTTTTTTTTTGTACATAAAGGAAACTTTGAAAGGAGATATGCATATATATAAATATTTCAAATGATTACTTTTTGATCTTTCTCAAAATTAATTTGATAAAAAAACCTCATGGATTTTCAAATTACTTAAATTTTTTATATGAACTTGTTTGAAAATAATATTTCCTTCCATGTTTTTCTTAAACTTTTTTTCAATGCTTTATAACACAAAAGTTTGGATTTTTATAAAAGTATTTTGAAAGGGGATAAATTCAAATGTATTTGTTGGATATAGAGAGAGATTTATGTTTTCCATGATTAAACATCATATATTTTGGTAAACATATATATCTTGATCTCACAAGTACTTCATATTTTCAATCTTCTTTTTTTGAAAAGGGAACTTATTTTTGAAACAAAAGAAAATCAATATTGTTTCATTGAGGAGGAGAAAATTATTTTTTAAGATGTTTTTTTATATGCTTTAGATATCTTAATCACATATCATGCTTATATAATTTTGTGAATCATTGGTAAATAAGCATGATTCCAATCTTGTTATCTTTGCTATACAAGAACTTATGTTTGGCTTCTATTTTATCTCATCAAAAGACATATGGTTTATATCTTTTATCTTAAAATGCATTATTAATAGTATGGTTTGAAGGGAGTTTTGCTTATATTTGATTTATACTATGACTCACATTTGTTTTGATGTGAAGGTTTTTTATATTTATTTACTTGTCATGTCAACAAGTTCCTCTTATACTTATCTAAAGGAAGAAAAGTAAAAGTCTACATCCTTTAACTCCTCTCTTTTATGAATACTTTCATATGATTTTGGTATAAAATTTATGAAAAATCTTGTTGGAATCATATGATAGAGATATATAAATCTTTACTTACAAAAGATGAGAAGTTCTTGCTTGCAATAATGCTTATGTTTTAAGCTGATTTCATCTTTTTAAAGACAAAACAAAAAGATAAAATTGATAATGAAAAATAGGGGGCAAGGAAATGAAATTGATTGTTTGACATCATTTGTTTCAATATGTTTGTTTATCTCTTTGTTAATGTTAAATAGGGGGAAAGAAAAATAAAAGAAAAATATGTTATATGCTTAATATTTGGATATCTTCTTAAGCATATTAGATTAAATCCAATTCTAATAAGGATTGGAAAGTCTCCTGATTTTGTTTTGTTTTGTAGATGCCAAGTTGATCAAAGGTGTTTTTCATGTTATTCAAACTCTTTTGGAGGTTTAAGATCTGTATTCATAGTTTGTTTTTGGAAAGATGCTAAAAAATTGAAGATTTGGTGCTTTTGCTGGCTTGTGATTTGAATCACCTATCTGCAGTTCATTCTGTGATTCAAATTGGTCTTTTTAGAGGTGTCTTGAGTGGTCTTCAGTTCTCGTGATTTGATTTTCCTAATTCTAGATATATTTGGATTTGAATTGGTCATTTTTGCATGGTTTCGAGTTATTCAAGGTTTGTGATTCGAATTGGTGTTGAAATTCATCAGCCATTCTTTTGCGATTATGAGTGTAATTTGAATCGCTCAACCAATTCTAGCCTCATGATTCTAATTGTGATTTGAATTGTAAACAAGTCTATATATACCCTGCATGTGTTTTTCCCATTTTTGCAAACCCTCTCTTAAAACACTAGTCTTTTTCTCAACCAAATCATACCTTCTCAAAAAAATCTTCAAATTTTACCAATTAAACTCATATTTTTCTTCACCAAAATACTTTCCTTCATCTTTCCTTCAACTTTAACCAATTAAAACTTTAGATTCACCCAAATCTCCAAAACCACAAAATTTACCCAAATCTTTTCTCTTTCATCATTCAAACTAGAATGATTGACGATTTCATCATTGATTTCAATCAAAGAAAAATGGTTGAAGGCAAGTGCGCATACTAGACCAACGTTGCAATTGAAGAGCAAAAATTCTCCACGAACAATGATTTATATAAGAGGTATGCCAATTATAAGGAAAAGCTTATTTCTCCTTTAAGGGTTGGGCTCTGAATTTTATAAGGAATAGCCTTCTTGCTTTATATGATTTGCTAGTGAAGTACAAATTGTTGAAATTTTTAACCTATAGTGCAAAATGTTATCTTAAGCTAGTTAGGATGTTTTATACTAACCTAGGAGTTGCAAATGGAAAATTATCTACTTTTATAATGAGGAAGTCAATTATTTTAGATATTAAGACTATATATAAGCTGTTTCAAATGGAAGAAGGGAGTAGTTTCATGATAAGTAAAGATGTAGAAGATTTCTCAAGAGAATAGGCTATTAAATTGCTCCTTCCCAATATTGCTCTTATTTTTGTTGCAGGCAAGCTGATGATAACTGGTTTATTTATGGAGAATCATCTTTTACACTATATAATTGTGAAGATAATCCTTTAAAGGCACACCAACACCATAAATATTGTTGAAGATGAACTATTTTTGATGTGGGCGATGAAGATTGGCTTGGAATTAACATCCTGTATCTTTTTCTTTCATACATGGGCATTTTTTTCACAAAGTCAAGCCAAAATTTTCTGTTTTATGGGACGATCTTAATTGAAGTTTTCTCCCACTTTTGAGTGCCATTGAGTTTCGAAAAAGAAGTGGATAATGTTGATAGCTCCACTTACCTTAATAAGAAGACTATGCATTGAATGCAACTCAAATTTATCAATAGAAGATGGACAAGCCAAGACGGTTCTGCATCTAGAAGGCCTTTTGCTACTAGTGCCTCTAGATCTGGTTCTAGATTTAAAGATTTTCAAAATGAAACTATAAAAATGTTAAGGCAAATGTAGCTATAGCAGAATAAGTTCTCTGGGAGTATAAAGCAGACTCTCCAAGCAAATCATAGGTAGATAAATGAATGGATTAACTTTTTGGAAGCAAACATGAATGCTGAGATTTGTGGCCTTCATGGAGGTTAAACAACATGAAACATCAACTAAATGAGATCCAACAAGCTGTCTTTCCTGATGAATAGTTGATTAGTTGTTCCTTTAGGTCCATTTATCCCCTTTCGAACTTGTTTTGCATATGTTGTTTATACTTTGATTCTGATGACTTCTAGATTATTTTTGAATATATTTTTGAGTTTAGATTATTTGTTTGATTTTTATCCTTTTTGATATGCTAAAAGGGGAGAAAATAAGTTTTAGGGAGGGACTTTTTGCATGAGTTTGTGTGTTGAATTGTGTATGTATGCTTTGAGGGGGAAGAGTTACTAATTTTAGGGGAAGTTTTGAGCTTGTTGTGCTTAATTGTGTTATTGTTTGAGATTAGTTGTTGATTATTGATTGATTCATATATGAACTCAAAATTATTTGTCATTATAAAAAAGGGGGAGATTGTTGACCTTAGCCTATATTTTTTTTAAATAAGTAAATTCATGTTTTGATGACAACAAATGACTTTGGATATGCTTATCTTGTTTATTTCAATGGATCAATCTTGGATGGCCTTGGTTCTATTGATGAAGACCTAGTTTAGGTCTTGTTTAGTCAAAATGTAAATGAAAAAGTTTATTAGAGTTTAGCTTAAATTTTGAAATTATTTTTGAAAGTTTTGCCTCATGAGTTTGCTTAAAAAGCTTTTGAAAATTTTTACTAAAAACATTCTAATATATTCTTAAATGATTTTTCAAATTCTTTAAACTTGGAAATATGTTTTTGGATTGAAATATAAGGTTTGAAATGGTTGAAATGAATTTACAAAATTTATTTTTCAAACTCTAGCATAGTGATTTAAATTGCCAATTTTAAACTATGCTCGCGATCATAATCACAGCTACAGGGCAAATTCTAGAGACTTTCCAAAATCTAGCTATTCGAATCGAACTTTCAATTAGTTTTTGTGATTCTGATCGCAAGCCTCTCTGGGGTGTCAAAGAGTTTACAATTCAAGGTGATTCAAATCAGGTTTTACATTATATTTTTGTATTTCAAATCGTAGAGCATTGAACTGGCTATTTGCAATTCTAATTATAGTTTAAATTTTGAATTTATGATCATGATCGTAATTCTAATTGCAAATAGTAAATCTTTGAAATAATGGTCATTGACTGTGTGTGGTTCTTACTTGCTATAAATACCTATTTCACACATTTCTTCATTACAAAACCCTAATTCCTCTAATGCAAATATTACCCATTTCATCTATGCTTCATCGGTTGACTTGATTTCTTGAACTTGAGCTAAATTTAAGTGAATTCATACCTATAGTGTTTCAATTTGTAATTTGAACTATTAAGTTCTTTCAATTTCTATCATTTCTCTTCAAACACTTCTGGTTTTCTGATGTTTGCCTTACCTAGGTTAGAAAGAGTGGTTGATCTCTTTGTTTTTCTTCTTTGAGTGTATTTCTTAAAGGATTGTTGATTGTGGTTGAGCAATTGCTTTAAAGGCTTCTCTTTGTGGCTATGTTAAACTTGCAGGGATTATTGGCTTCTTTAAATGCCTAGTTTAAACTTGAAGGGATAGTGAAACTGAGCTTGTTTCAAACTTGAAGAGTGAATATATACCTTGAAATGGATCTGTAAGGGGAATCACTATAAATATATTGTGTTTGATTCTTCTTTCCTCACTCTCTTTATTTTTCATCTATTTATATTATGTTATTTATCTTGCTTTTATTAGTGTTGAGAATTTGACATGCTCTATTTTTATTGTTAAAATATGTTGAATATTTCGTGCTTATTTGTGCCTTGCCTATGTATAGTTAAATGAGTTGCTTAATATAGATATTTTGATTTGTTATATATTGTGTGCAAATATATTCATTAAACTATCAAGGGTTTATTTGAATTGAAACCATCTCATGACTTTCTAAAATTAAGAGATTTTCAAATAGAATTTTAAAAATTGTTAAAGTTTTGAAAACACCAAATTCACCCATTTCTTATGTATGCGTTGCCTAGTCTTACACCTCACTCAAGAATAACTCCCTAGAGATATTTCACTCTAACAATTTCCTGGAGATGCCTCACTTTAGATAGATTAACTCCCTAGAGATATTTTACTCTAGAAACACAACCTTGGGATACCTCACTCAAGAAAAAGCCTTGAAAGATTACAATTTGAAAACCTATGGACTTAAAGCTTTCTCCAAAACTATATTTAAGCCCTCTCTTGCAATTCACGACTTTGAAACTATGAATTTGCCTCAGTTATAATAGGTTTTTACTGGGAGAAGAAGGTAGAAATCTTGTATGATTGGGAAACAAATATTCCATTGGTGATTGGCTAATATTTTCTAATTTTGGACCGCCTCTGTTAGGCTGAAGTAAACATCCATCGGATAGTTTATTCCAATTGCCTTATTGAGTAGATGATCGGTTAACAACTTATGGAGAGATCTTAATCTTATTAACAAATCAATTAACCTTTGTTTCAAAGGATTTTAAAGAACAATGTTTGAAAAGAATATTTTAGAAAACTAATTTAAAAAAATTTTGTGTTTGAAAAAGAGTTAATCAAATTTATTTCCTGACTTGATAATTTTTAAAAAAATCTTCAATAACATCAATGGTTAAACATTTAAGAGTTTAACATGATTAATAAAAAAATCCTTTAACCTCCACATGATTCTTAAACCTATATTAGCATCTTCAAATATTTCAAGAGTGCCACGGAATCTTCAACACGAAATTCACTATCCTGCACAAATGAATCAACAAAACAAAAGATCAAAATTATTTATCATCATTAAAATTCATTTTAATTGTCCAAATGAAATTTGAGCAAAGGATTAATTTGATCAGTTTTCTTCTTTATGCGTCTGGTAAACACATAGTTAAAGTCATGCATATCATCGACCCAAGAAACAAACTCAAGACCACAAATGATCTACACTGAAAACATGTAATTCTGTTAATTTCTTTTATGAACATGGATTTTATAAGGGGAGAATACATATACTTTAATATTGTTTGAATAAAAAATTAATCTCGATTAATATAAGTTGATGTGTGCGTAGACTCAAAATCGTTGAACTACATAAATACGTGTCGTTGAATTGTCAATTTCGATACCTACAATCACGATCTTCATTTTCTTAATTTTTTATCTTGCGTCACATGCTATGTATTTTTGAAATAACATTGATTATTAAAATTAGAGGTGTTTATGGTTAAGAGAACAAGTACATATATATTTTTATCAAACAACCAAAAAGTGGATCTTTTTATTCTAAAACAAAAAATAAATATAAGCATGAAAAGTCAATTATGTGAATTTCTTTTAATACAGTAATTACGATAAGGATGTTTGAATTTAAAACTTCTAACAAAGAACTTAAGTTTCTTATTATTAGATTATATTTAATGATTTAAATCCACATAATTATTAATCTTGTTACATGGATCTATCTGCTTTTCCATAATAATAATAATAATAATAATAATAATAATAATAATAATAATAATAATAAAAGAAAGAGAAAAATACATCAACCTCTTTCAAGGTATACGAAAATTATAGTTATCTCCTTTTAAGTTGAAATCTTATTTATTAGGAATATAACAAAATATTTCTTAAATATTTGTTTGTTAAGTCAAAAATAAAACTTATAAATTAAATAACATTTAATTATTATATTATCCTCAAGATTTAAGTAACTTTTTATGCAACCTAATTAAAAACTAAAACAAAATATTTGTAACTTTTTGTTTTTTTCTTGCCTAAAAGGATCTCAATTTAAAGAAAAAAAAATCAACTTTTATTAAAATAAAATTATGGGTTAAAGAGAAATTACAACTCTCCTATTTTTTTTTCACTTTCTTGATTTATTGTGTTTTATTGATCAAATTTAAACTAGAATTTTTTGGTTTAGTACATAAATTTCTAATATTTATTCACAATTTTTTTTACTTATTTTTAAATATGTAATTTTTTTTGTTTATTTATTAGGTGCAACAAGAGTTTTTGAGTTTTTTTTAGTTGAGTCCAGCTTTTGTTTTGTTAAATTTTCATATACTATTGCAACTTTTGATGGTTTATTTTAAAATATGAGTTCAATTTTTTTATGTAATACAATTTTTTTGGTTATAAATCATTTTATATTTGATTTTTCTCATCTAATAAAATTAAACGATGACAAAATTATCATTGTTGTAAACAATATTACTCTCAAATATTTTTTTTGGTTAAAAAATGTTAAAAAATGAAAGATTCATTTATGGTTTGTTTTGGTGTTAATTAGTTAAATAACATTGTTAGCCAAAAGAAATGACTATTTAATGGAAAACTAATGGAAAATTTTAATATATATTTATGTGTAGCCTCTTTTATAATAAAAAAGAGTGTCAATGTAGGATTTCAAACTAAATAGTATATTCTCAAAGGGGGTTAAGATACACATTCTAAGACATGATATGGATCCCTTAATTTTTTAAGAAATTAAGAATATAAATTTAGAAGAAAGATAAATATACTTTTTTATATTAAAATAGTGAGCCATAGTAAAAAAAAAAAAATTATGTGTCTCAGAATAAGAGGATGTCTCTTTCTCTTTTCGAAAGGGAAGAAATCTGATAAAATCAAAAATTGAGGGATTCAAATCTTAATAAAAGGGAAATGTTGTAACACCTAAAAAATTAGAAGAAATTAGCGAATTTAGACTTGAAATAGTGTTAACTGCGTATTTATGATTGCAATGGGTGTGGATTGGGACCCATGCGGGTAGCCCACCATGATCAATGATTTATAACAAGATTGTTTTAGTTCAAAAACAGCATTTAGATTTATTTTTTAAGTTTATATAGCATCTCTGGTCAGAAAATCTCTGAGTGAGAAATTTTCTCCAATTCGGTAGTGAGATAAAATGCTTCGTAGTACAGAAAAATTTGTAACCCTTTCACATGTTAGAGTAATATTTAACTTAATCATAATATTAAAAAAGAGTTTAAATTTGATGCAGGAAAAACACACTTTATATTTAATGATAAATTATTTCTTTAAACTTTAAAAGTCTATAAATTACATATTTTAAATTCAAAAAATTACACATGATCTCCTCAAAATTTGAAGTAACTATGAAAACATTAATTGATTATTAATTTTAACACAAAACTAGTAAATATGTTGCATATACATTATTAAGAGATTTATTTCTTCACTTATGACATATGAAACTTGAACTAAATGTTTTATTTCATCATCAAAATATAAATTTTATGATTTAAATTTAAGGAATAGTTGGAACTAATAATACATTTCATGTTTGCTTTATACCTTATAGGAGAAGAAATAAGACTTCAATATGTAACACATTTATTGATTTATGATTAAAATAATAACTAATTAATGTTTTTATGGTTTTCAAACTTTAAGTGGGTAACTTGCAACTTATTTGAAGTTTATGGGTATAACTTGTAACTTTTTAAAGTTTAAGGGATAGTACTCAATGAAATGTTTTTTTCCTTTGATTTATAAAACTCTTTATGGTATAAGTGAATAACAAGATATTGTATCATTAAAAAAAATAAGAGTAATTAAAAATTCACAAATAATAGAATAGCTTTTTACAATTTTTTAATGATGTGACAACTATTACTATCAGATATTTGGCGTCTGTGATTCGCGTGGGAATTGACAACTTCCAGTTCCTACCAGCCTTTTTAACTTAACTTCAACTTAGTTCAATAATTTTTTTTTCAAATTAATTAAAACTAACATACATGTTTTTATATTGAATTATTTTATTGCTAAGAAAGTGAGGTGGAAATAAAAGTTTCCCATGTTTGATATAAGAGATAAAAAATCATTTCCAAGCATAAAAGATATATAAGAATAAAATTTATGAAGAAAAGTTAAAAATTTTATTTCCATCTGTGAGGGTGAGAAAGAAATATTCCCAGACATAAAAGATTCTAAAAAATAAAATATTTCATGAACCAAACATACCCTTAGTGAACTATAGACTATGCACATATAATTTATATTCAAACAAAATCTCGTACATTTTCACTCTACTTTTCCATAGATCCCCAACAAAATATCCTATCTCTATATGAGTGGGATATGCCAAATAGTCTATCAATTACTTCACAACCATAATTACTAATCACAACAACAGATACACATAATATAATCATCTATTACCTACATATAAAATCATACCATCATTAGTTTTAGCAATACGATGCATATACGTTTAAATATTCATCAAGGCCAGACATATATGGGTGTATTAAGGTTCATAGCTTTATATAAAGGATTACCTGGCCATCAAAGCTATGTATAGTATGCATGCAATGCAATTCATCTTTATACTCCCCTTTCATCCTTATTCCTCGCGTTATAATTATACCACCTGTCAAATGGTTCTTGGCTAATAAGGCACATCATGGGCTAATACGTGCAATTTCTGATTTCACAATTGTCGCACCCCGAGGCCATACTTTCCATGGATAATGATGCAAGCAAATCATATGCAAGGTTATATGTGCATTGCAAACTTGTATTCTTATAATTTTGCCATATGAGCCTTCTCATAACAATTTGTTCTCATACAAGGATACATGATTTCACCATTTCACAGTTATTTTATAATGGCCTTGTGGTTATATTCATAGTAGTTTCTCACATCCTAAAATTCAGGAGTGTGATTGACATAAATCACCTTATAGTGATTCAACATAATCTGATTAAAATTCTTTTAATTTTTTGAAATCATGAAAATAAATGCAGAAAATGATTTTGGCACCTTTTTAGAAGAATCCATAACATGCATAATTGCTATAAAAACATTTTCTTTAAATAGATAACTTTTAAAATTAAAAATATTTTTCATAAAACCTTTTTCATATCTGATGACCTAATGTCTGGCTGGACAGACATTATGCACCAAAAGTAAATCAAGGTGACCATATACCTGATTCCAATCACATGTAATATTTTGAAGTATGTCTTAATTAAGATAATTCCTGTAAGACTCATTAACCTAAAAAATGATAATGAGAGGGGTAAGTGCAACCACTCAATAAGCAGAATGTAAACCCAACTTTGGGTTGAAAATCCTTTTGGTCATACATGTACATACACGCACACATAATGGAAAACATATTTTCATATGCTTTTCAAAAACGTAATCACACTTCTCTAAAACTTTCATATTTGATCTTTCATTTCTCACTATCTATCCTTATCCTTGTTGATTATTCTATTACATCATAAACATAACATAATTTGAAATCATTATACTTGCCATACAAAGTTATATTTGATAACTATATAAAGCTCATATCACTTTACTTTACTAAGTGATGATCATGTAGAGTATATCTTTCATAATTATATTGATAATAGGGAATATTATAGGAATGTTTTCTTAACTTTAACTTTCCTAGCACTTTGATTTTTTTTTTTATCCTGTAGGACCTTTCATAACTTTTATGTCTTAATGTACTTATCCCATGACCCCTTTGCACATAAGTGATCATCTATCCCATAATCCCTTATTGTATAGGTGACCATCATACATCTCCTAGTGCATATGGGTCCACCAACATCCCTTGCTAGTTCACATACATACATACACATACTTACATCTCTTGGCATTCTTATCTTTCATCATATATTATATCTTCTTAACTATGCATGACTAACCCATGTCTATCTTATAAATATTCTCTCTATTACTATCATTCATAATGCTTCCTAAATGATACAATGAAATTAAATTTCAGAAATACTTTTTTTTTTGGAAGAAATTCTCATTTTCATAAAGACAACAAATATATACACTTTCTTAAAATAATATTTATTTCAATAAAAATCATAGAATAGTAATAATAAAATATAATATTTTAGAACAATAATTTCTTGATTTTTAGAAAAATAGAGATTCTAATAATTTTCATAAACATAAGAAATATTAATAAACAATTTTGAGGAAATCAAATTAGAACTTCATAAATCATAGAATAAAACTTTTCATAATGAGTTCATAACATTTATGTGAAGGAACGTTTGGTTGACCAGGGGCAAAATGGTCCAAAATTTTAAAAAATTTTCTTGCAACCAATCGAATATCCAACCCCAGATCTAGCTAGTAGTGAGCTTAAACTTCACAATAGAAGTGAAAGGAAGTTGAACCAACCTTTGGAAGCAGCTCAAATCGTGGCGAAAGGTGGAGGAAGACGAACGGACACCGTCGTTTCTGATCCAAGTGTATCGGCCCCACAAAGTCCATGCCGGAGGAGGAGTGGCTCACCCAGTGCTAGCTGGAAGCTGAAGGGACCAAGATCGTAGGTGAAAGCAGTGGAGGAAGCTGAAATCGCCGGAGAGGAAGACAAACGGTCTTCGTGGTTCATATGCTTGAAAATGGGCAATCCAGCAGCAAATATCATTTTGGCAAAACGACATTGTTTTGTCCCTTTTGCAATTTCCTCAAATTGAAAAATGGCCCCAAGCAATTTCACAAATTGCACACAAGTCCCTGTGATTTCTGAAAACTACTTTTTAGCCCCACCGATATCTGTCCTTTTCAATTTGGTCCCTGGATATCCATATATATCCATTTTAGCCATTCCTTATATTCTCCGTTATACGTGTGACCTGGTAGGCCCTCGAAATATTAGTAAAAGTCCACAATACCCTTCAAACCATTTGAAGGCATACAAAAATTAATCCAATTAATTTTCTAATCAATTTTATCAAATTAATCACGTTTGGACTTTAAGCTATAAGCGGGCTCTAGCAAGCCATTATAGCTACCCAATTTTCGGCGGGAGTCAACGACGATGGCAACCTGTCTGTGACTGATCTTAGTGTACCTCTCCATGCACATAATATATGGTACAATCCCTTCATTACCAATATCTGATCAGTCAGAGGTATGGATGCCAGTCAACCTCTATAACCAATTATAGTTTCTCAACCTTATGAATTATTTGATTCAAACAAATCTGAGCACTCAAATCCCATTCGAGTCTTGATTCAACCTTGCAAGGATTAATCAGTCAAAATAATTCGTTGAGTTTCCATAGATATCAACTCCGAAGAGTGGTAATGAATCCTATCTTGATTAGGCAATGCCTAACTATACTTTCAGAAATACCTAATCCAAGCCT
>JANHAO010004222.1:0-24632 GCA_026873985.1 Saraca asoca
GATTTTCCTAGTGTGAAGATCCACTGTCTTCTGTTGTGCAAGAGCTGGACTAAAGGTTAGTGAGCTCTTCTTCTACTCTAGATTTGATCTAGATTGTTTTGAGACCTCACACCAATGGATCTATGGGAAGTTTGCTCAACTAAGAAGAAGAAAATTTTTTGAAAGTCACGGCCTCTTTTCCCTCATCTTGGCCAAGCAAACTTGCATCAACTGCCATTGAATTTTCACCATTTATACACCTTTATACTTTGCAGGAATGATCCATTCATTCTAAGAGCAAATCCCATATTAGGGTAGGGTGGAGGGGCGGTAGAAGAATCCTGGGACTCTAAAAAATATGAAAAAGAAGGAGTGAGTTGCATTGAAACATAGTGAATAAACAATCCCATGGTCACCCAAAAATCCCATTTAAAAATCATGCTTGAAAGTATATATATATAAATATAAATATAGCTGTGAAGATATGCTTATTCGTTTAGCAGCCATAGTCTCAAAATACATTCAAAAACTACCATTCAACAACAAAATTAAGTAAATAAAAATATTACGTTCAATAGCATAAGGGTAAACATCGAAGAATGCCACTGTGAAAAATACATTCACCATAATATAAACATGAGGGAAAGCCAGTGAGCTTTCTAAAAATTTAATCAAGTCTCAACATAGTAAAATATTCAATTGGATTTCCCAAATAATAAATTTCAAGAGGTAACCATCAGAATATAAATATAATCCTCATCATAAACTATCCAACATGTCTGCCGGATGCTCATGAATGTATATATTCGTACATTTCTCCTTCCTTATTTGCCCCACCCAGGCTATTTATATATTCACAAATGCACTTGAGGGTTACCAATAAATTTCTCAATAGATCCAGTATCTCAAGTCAATATTCTAAAAATATCATGTAACATGAAATCCTATTTCGGGTAAGCAACATTTGTCAAAACACCCATAAACGTACCAAAGCATTTTCATATCCACTTATGACATAGAAAAATAAAATCGCCAATTCCAATAACATAAGGCAAGATGAAAATGCATAATTTTATTACAGCAAACCATTTCATGTACACATATAACATATAAATATACTTTCAAAACCACTTTAATATCTATATTTAGGAAAATCCTATTATTTAAAAGGATTAATAGTGTTCCATATAATAAAATTAATTCATATTTACAAATGAGATTATTAAGTGAGGAGGATCATCCATTCACCTTTGACAATTCTTAGAAAGCTAAGTTAGCTAACTTGAAGAATTGAATTATTCAACTTGGGTTTTTAGTTGAAGCTCCAAAATTGAGCGTGAGTATGCTAAATCCTCCGATAGAAATTCCACTGAAGTAAATCAATGCAAAAAACAAGAAAATTTTAATTTTCTTTCAGCCAGTATAGTAAAGGTTTCATGGCAATTTTCTTGCAAAGTAGCTGTAGGATTGCTATAAAATAAATCTTTTATTCTAAGATTACTTATCGAAATCCAAAGTATTGGTAACCAGTTCGGCTTACGCTAGAACGCCATCAATGACTTGGTTGGGAGTGCTAATCGAACAACACCAAAATAGGGGAGGGAAAGCTCCGCTGGTTGAATGGCATAATGGAAGGCATCGGAGAGGAAGTTCGTTGGCTAGACACATCTTACGATGAAGATGAGAAGACAACGACGTGATCAGAGCAGCAGAGGAAGGACTCCAATACAGGGAAAGCTTTGGGATGAAAGGAAGGCTAAATGTAAAGAAGAAAGCTTCACCAGAGAAGAAGAAAAGTGACAGAGAATTGCTGAGCACTCACAGTATGGTGATAGCAAGCTGGGACACAACAGTTTGCTGGAGCTTTCTCACGGAAGTAGAGGAGAGGCATCGGGAAAAATCTGGAACATGAGAGAAGAAGAGATCGATTGGAAAAACTTATATCATAAAAGAAATAAGGTAAATTATACTTTGATCCCATCAATTTTGTCACCAAAGTCAAAAAGGTCCTTCTGGAAAAAGAGAAATTACAATCTGGCCGTAACAAAATTTTAAACTTTTTCACTTCAGTCCCTAAGCCAACAATTTTTTTTTTTGAGGTATTACAGCAAATCATGTTATCTCTCAATGAAGATTATATTAATATATGAATGATCGAATATAAATCAAGAAAATCATAAATCTTAAAAAGGGAAAATTGGAGTCTAAAATAGCATATAGAAAATATTGTCTATGTTATAGCACAATGGCATTGCATGATCTATGTAATTGTGGCCGACACCATCTAATGGCATAAGACTTGGTTATTGTATATAGATAGCATATAGAAGGAAAACAAAAGAATAAAATATATAAAACATAGTCCATCAAAAGAAAGAGCAAGAGAGATGAAATTAAAATCTGAATTAATAAAGTCAATGAAAGAGAACTTGAAATTAGAGATTTTGTGAGTGACTTAAGAAAATCCTCAGTTAGAACACTTCTATTTATATTAAAAGATATAATTAATAAATAAAACTCTAATTTCTAGTCTAATAAGGAATAGATATAGATATAAAACTCTAATGCCTAGTCTAATAAGGAATAGATATAGATAATTACTAATTAATTTTCTATCTAAACAAATAACTACCTACATACATATATGACATATATGCTCCAGCTTGAAGGAGTATAGAATTATGTAAATATAAATAGGTAGAATTATGTAAATATAAATAGGCAACAAACTAGTCTGGACTCCCCTTGAATAACAAACCCAAGAGGTTGCTCCATATATATTTCTTATAAGTTATTATGAAGAAAGGCATTCTTGATATCTAACTGATAAAAGGGCTAGTTACGGATGACAACCACAGAGATTAGTAGGTGTATAAAGGTAATCTTAGCCACAAGAGAGAAAGTATCACTGTAGTCAACTCCAAAAGTCTAGGTGTAGCCTTTAGGTACAAGAGGAGCCTTCAAACAATTAACTTTGCCATTAGAGCCAACTTTCACTATGTAAACCCATTGAAATCCTATAAAGGTTTTTCTAGGAGTTAACAAAACAAGGTCCCATGTTACATTGAAGTCTAAAGCAATCATTTCATCAATATAGCCTGACGTTAACCCCAATAAGAGAGAAAGCCTCTTGAACTATCTTAGGTATGGAAATAAAAGACAAGGTGGATACAAAACTATAGTAGGTTAGTGATAAACGACGATAAATTAAGAAATTGTAAATGGGATGAGAGTTATGAGTGGACTACTTATTGTAACGGAGAGCAATGGGAAGACTATTAAGAAAATCTAGGGTTGGTGCCACCATTTGAACAGAAGGTGAGTCACCTAGTATTTCAATAAGAGCTTCTTCAATATCTAATGTGTGAGGATATTGATGGTAAGTGAGAAATAAAGGCTGTTGATCTTGGAGTTGAGAAATTAATAACTCTAGAGAGGTAAATTAAGGGATGGCTACAACTTTAGAGACTGTAGAGGACTAAATGAATGTGGTAAAATATGGAGTTGTTTCAAACAAGGTAACATTTATTGGGACATAGTAATGATTCAATGTATAAGAGTAGCATTTGTATCCTTTTTGAAGATGAGAATACCCTAAGATGACATATTTGATAACTTCAGCAAACATTTTATTGAGACAGAGAGAAAAATCATGGACAAAACAAACATAACTGAAGACATGAAGGGAAATAGGATAAAGGGTTTCATTAGGATACAGGATGTCATAAGGCATTTGATCATTTAAAATAGAAGATGGTACGTGATTAATGAGATAACAAGTGGTGAGAACGACATCAACCCATAATTGAATAGGAATATTGCAATGTAGCAAGAGGACGCGTGCTATTTCAATTAAATGACAATTTTTACATTTAACAACTTCATTTTGTTGAGCGTATAAGGACAAGTAGATTGATATAAGATATCATGAAAGGATAGATAAGAAAATTCAACCGAGAAATATTCTCTAGCATTATCATTACACAATATTTGGATAGACTTGTTAAATTGATTTTTAATCCTAGAACAAAAAGATATAAAAATAGAGAATACTTCTAAAAGATCATTCATTAAATATAATCAAGTGCATCTTGAATAATCATCAATAAAAGTAACAAAATAACAAAAATAGACTTAACTTAGACCCCAAACATCAGAATGGACAATAAAAAATAAAGACACAACCTTATTATTGATTCTTTTCGAAAAAGATGAATGAACATATTTACTAAGTTGACATGACCTACAATATAAAAACTATAAACTAGAGAAATAAGGATGATTTTTTTGAAACTTAGAAAGGCTTGGATGACCAAGGTATTGGTTAAGCACTTCAAGAGATTCGGATGTAGAATATGCTACTAGAGTTGTCAAATGAAGGTAATATAATCCCTGAGACTCACTTCCTATGCTAATCATTTGTCTCATACCTCGGTCTAGTAGAAAAAAAAATGGGAATAAAGATAACTAAAAAATTTTAAGAATAGGCAAGTTGACTAATAGAAATAAGATTAAAAGCAGAATTAGGGATAAAAAGAACAAATTTAGAAGGAATTGATGAATTCAGTTTAGCTTGACCTATGCCTTTAGTAATGGTTTTGGAGCCATCTACTAAAGTAACTATATGAGAAGAGACATGAGGCATTATATGGGTGAAAAGCGATTGGTTACCAGTTACGTGATCGGATGCTCCAGAGTCTAGGATCCATAAATCATGTGTTTGTGATAAACAAGTAGTAGAATTGCTAGTGAAAGCGGTAGCTATAGATGATCGAGCTAGCTAGAAGGCTTTAAATTGAAGAAATTGTTTGTACTTAAAGTCCAATAATATATCAAATTAAAAATTCTAATTATTTGCCTCATGTTCAAATTGTGCAACATTTGCTTATTTATTCCTTTGCTTAAGGAATCCATGAAGAAAGTAACAACGATCCTGTGTGTGAGCAAGTTTTTGCAATGGGTGTAATAAAGATGATTACCATTGTGGCCTCCAATACTACTACCACCTCAATTATCATGACCTCCCCCTTGGCCATAAGAACTAATCTATAAGATCAAGGTTGATGTGCCTAAAGGATCATGGGTAGTCAGAGGTGAGGTTGAAGGTGTATGAAGTAACCTTGAAATCAAACTCTTAACAGTAGGAAATTCTAAACTCGTAAGGATTTGATTATGCACAAAGTCATAGTCTGGATGAATTTCAAGGGGGATAAAAATCAAGCATAATTGATCCAATTTGGTTTCTAATTCTTAAGTATTAGTCATGACAACTAATTGTTTGATATCAGAGATGACAACTTGAGCCTTGTTCAAATACGAAGACATCTTATGGTCAAATTACTTAAGATTCACTAAGTTAGTGGTTGTACTATACATCCTTTGAATGTTGTTGGTATACAGTTGTTTGGCTTGTTCCCAAAAAAGATAACATGTCTTGTAGGGATTGAAACAGACAATCACAAGGAATTAATTCTAAAGTGATGGATTGCTATAATAACACATAATTAGGCATTTTTTCCCCCATTTTATTTCTTTGAATTAGGAATATCTTCACTAATTATGGTCAAGTGATCATTGACTCCATTGGCCATGAACCATAGTTCGATAGAGTTAGCCTATGAAGGGTAATTATTTCCATTTAATTTTTCACTGCATATAATTGGTGTGACAAAAAAAGAAAAATAACAATTATTGATAGGTTTGGGCATTTGTTGGCTGTTTAAGGTATTATATTTGTCTGATTCTATGGCCATTTTCTTTTAGCTAGAAACAGGTTCTATGAGGTGAGTAAAAGTGGGAAAAACAAGTTCTGGCTAGTTTTGTGCTTTTGGTTTAGGTTCTGGGCTTCTTTTTTTTTTTTTAAATATTTTGGGTTTAAGATGGTATTTGGATGAAATCAATTTGGTGAAGGAGAGAACGGGATTGATGAGGAAAGGGATGGTTTAAGTTGTTGAGTTTGATTACGAGGTTAGTTATTTATGATTATGGATATAGAATATGTTTTAGTGGAATTTTGGTAGTTGTGTAGAGAATGATTCTAGATAATTTAAGACTGATTCATGGTGGTTGAAAGTCAAAGAGTTGGTTAATTATTTGGGATTTTAGAGGAAGAACAAAGGATGAAATATGATGGTTTTTGTAGAGTTTGTGATCATTGATTAATGGTGAAGGGTTAGAAGGGACAAGAGCAAAATAAGAAGACGAGGTTGTTTTGTGGTTTTGGGTGAGGTTTGGTATTTAGGATGAAATAGTTTTGGGTAGGTCAGAAAATAAAAGATTGGAACCCTAAAGAGAAAAAGCCCTTGATGTGATGGCTCTATCACTAAGTTGAAATTAGAGATTTTGTGAATGATTTGAGAAAAATCTTAATCAGAAAACTTTTATTTATACTGAAAAATATGGTTAACAAATAAAACTCTAATATCCAGTTTACTAAGAATTAGATATAGATCAAGGTTATCAAATAGTGAATCAATTAGTCAATTTTTTTGACTCATGAATTAAAGCGAACCGTAAATCAGTAAGATCCATAAAGTAATATGAACATAGTATGTTTTATGTTATATATAATAAAATATAAGTATAGATGACAAAAATTATAAATTTAAGTTAAGAAATATAATACTTCTCTAGTATATGTTATAAGCCCAAAATTATAAATATGGAATTTTAAAGAAGTTAAGTCATATAGATTCATAACAAATTTAATATATCATAAACAAATAATATAATAGTGAAGTACTCAAGCATTCAAACTTCTTCATCTCCCCTTTCTTCAATTTCATCATCATCAATATGAGCATCTTCAATGTTGCCTTCTTCTTTATCAGTAACATCTAGTCTTATTTTCTCTTCTTCATTTTCCTCTTCCTTCTTTTCAATATCACAAGCATCCCATTCCTCTTCTTTAACTTAAACAATAGATTTTCCTTTAGTCTTTTTAATTGCAGTAGCATTCAAGTTCCTTAGCTCTATAATAAAAGTAAGGTTTTCCATTAGTTTATTCATTCTCATATATTAACTTTAATTAAAAGAAGTAGCTAAACAAAATACTACCTCTTCTTTTTCTATTATTAGGAGCCCTTTCATCAAGCTTGAAGTATTTATGAACATCCATCCATGAATTATCTTCTAGTAAGCAAGGATTTTCTTTTTTGGCAATCCACTCATCATCTGATTCCATATCCTATAAGCAAATAGGATTATAAGTGTCTCCCATTTCCCTCTTATCTTTTATCTCACTTCAAGTTGAAGATTATACTTAACAAACATAAGTGCATTCAATTTTTCTAACGCTAAATGATTTCTTCTCTTAGATGCACTTGGTTAAATGTGCTCTAATTTTTTTCACATCTTGTGGGACTATAAGTGAGACTTAAGACTCATATAGCTAAAGTTTGTAATTCCTTGCACTATCCATCAAATGATTCCCACCAAAAAGCTATGAAAGTTAAAAATAAATTATAAGTCCATTAAAAATTGCTCAAGTTATAAACTAGAAATTAGCTTTGATTAATTATAAGAAAAATCCATTACCCAGTTGCTTCTTGTTATGGGCATACTTCGGGTTGACTGAAATAGGCTGGAAAAGGCCCAACAAGCCAAACCACAACAAGAGAAATGGGCCAATCTAAAGCTAGGTCACAAAAGCCAGCCAGTAGGTCACCTAATGCCAGCTTGAAGCCCCCACCAACTCAAGGTCACAACGAGCTCCCCCCGGGATAATTGGACACAGCTAATATCTGCTTGATGGTCTGAAACATACTTCAATTAGCAAATCAGCCTCCAAAAATCTATAATGATTTGCCCCACATTTATTACCTAATGCCAAGCATTTATTGCCTGGTACAGCTGTAATTATAATTTTATAATGTTAAATTATAACTTGTAACCTTCCCCACTCCTATAAATAGGAGGGGAGACTATTATAACAAAAGAGAAGAAACATTACATGCAGAAACCCTGCAAAACTGCCAAGAGAACCAAGAGTATTGTAATTTTGCCAAATTGAATAGTGAAATAACTACTAATACAAATACAACATCTGTGGACGTAAGGGCCATACTGGCTTTAGTCAAATCATGTGAAAAACCTGTGTTCACTTTGTTCTTCTTCTTCTTGCTCTTTACATTTTTTTTCATACTTTCACTGTCTTTACTAGAAGTTTAGATTCCTAAACCCTCGATTGATCGATTACCAAAATTGACCATTAATATTTTGGCATACCTGATGGGACTAGTTTACTTTCCTGTTGAAACACCAACCAAACATGATGGTGAGAGGAAGAACAAGTAGGAGTTTTGATGCTGCTACTACCCAACTAGGTAGCCATGAAGAGCAACAACAAAACATGTTCGAAGATGGAAACCCATTCCCAGCAAATGCTTTTACCATCCCTTCAAAGATGATGGTATGCAAGCATTACATTAGCACCACGAGGCGCTCGAGAATACTATCAAGAGACTAGTTGACATAGTTATAGCATTAACCCAAGTGCACACCCACAGGGCCCAAAAGCAAGTTAAAGCTACACTAGTTGGGAGAACAGATCAAGGACCATACAAAAAGGTGCTGGTTCAGGGAGAAAAACAAGTTGGGGACGGACCTCAACGCGTGGACTCAGTTCACTCCTCTAGCTTATGATCTGAATCATAGGATCACTGAGATTAGGGCATGATAGAAATCTATGACCTAGGAGCTTACATTATACCGAGGGCTCGAATGCAGGTCATGATAGTGCTAGGGGTCGGTGTCTGAAACGAAAGATTCAGTTATGGAGGAATTATTGTAGAGGGTGTAGTAGTTGGAAAAGTACCCCTCAGCTCAAGACCAGTCAGATCGCTATGAGGTGAGGACCCCGTTTTCTAAGGAAATCGAGACGGAACCTCTTCCTCACCTATTCAAAGTCCCTGCCATCCCATCGTATGATGGGAAAAGCGATCCTTATAACCACATGGATGCCTTCAATATCCAGATGGACCCTCAAACAAGTAACCCCTTAGTCAAATGCCATGTCTTTCCAGCTACTCTCAAAGATGTACCCCGAGTGTGATTCAAAAACCTTCCTACTCGTAACATTAATAGTTGATAGGAATGCCAAAAAAGATTTATTGACTAATATAGAGCCTTGAGAAGGTAGCTTACGTCGTCTTATCACCTCGCTACGATTTTTCAGTGGAAGGATGAGTCGTTGAAGGACTATATTACAAGATTTCATGGTAAGCTGAATAACGTAGAAAGCCCCTCTGATGATAGCATCTTAACAGTGATCTCAGTAGGACTTCGTAAAAATGAAAAGTTGTATGAAAGTATATACAAGTCCTTGGTGAGAGATCTAGCAGAATTCTATGAGTGAGCTACAAAGAAGGTTAGATAGGAGGAGCCCTTTGGTTCAAAGAAGCTCAGACAAAAGAGCAAGGCGGTTGGCTCTACTTTCAATCAGAATAAGGGAGGAGTAGCCACAGAAAAGGCAAGATGGGTCAAAATGATGACGCCAGAGTTCAACTGGTGAAGAAGGTCAGAAGGGAATGACCTGAGCCCCAGGGTCACCATGATAATTACAGTATCCTTTCTGACACCCCTGAAAGGATATATGCCACTGAGAGGCATAAGGAAGATTTCGGGCACCTTAGACCCTTAAAGACTCCACACAAGTATAAGGACGCCGGTAGGTTCTGTGCCTACCATAACGACATCGGGCATAGCACCTTTGAATGCAGGTCGCTTAAAGATGTGATTGAAGATCTAATCAGAAGAGGCCACCTGAGAGACTATGTAGTCTAACCCATAGGGCAGTGACCTCAATACTCCCGACAGTTATCATAGCCATCCTAGTTAGGTGAACAAGAGCAAATGGTCATGGTTAGAACTATCTATACTATCCACAGTGGGCCGCATATTACAGGCACCTCATGAGGGTCACACAAGCGTTACATATGAAGTGCAAGCTACGTCTTGTCCGTGGGCTATGAACCAGAAAAGCCCACCAAGAGAGCTAGGACCGTCTCCGAATGCATTACTTTTATCGATGATGACACATGGGGAATCCAATCGCCACACAATGACACCTTTGTCATACGGGCCAAGATTAGTACATTGAAGTACGGAGGATCATGTTGGACACCGACAACTCAGTTAATGTTATGTATAAAAAGTGCTTTCAACAAATGGGACTAAGTGAAAGCCACTTGAAGCCTTCACCTGAGGCCCTATTTGGCTTCACGGGAGACGGAATCTTTTCGATAGGACAAGTCAGACTCCCTATCGCTTTGGGGGACATAAATTGTCAAGCCATCGTCCTAGTTGATTTTCTGATCATTGACTGCCCCTTGACGTACAACATAGTATTGGGATGGCTAGCAATGAATGACTTGGATATGGTCATGTCAATTAGAACATTGACGGTTCAGTTCTCAACCCCCAATAGAGTCGGCTACATATGAGGTGAATTGTATACTGCTTGGTGATGCTACGAGGATGCAATCAAGATCAGGGAAGAAGAGAAGAGAGTTGACGTGGTTTCTAGTAGGGAACCTTGAGATCCAAGCATGATGGGAGTCAGTCATGACCTCAACCCCCGTGACCTAGATGTAGATAGGGAAATCGAGCCCATAGAAGAGCTCAAGGAAGTGCAAGTCAGTGAGATAGATAGTGAAGGGTGCCCTAGACTTTAACCCCCCAATGTGAAAGTTTAGCTGGTCGATTTCTTCAAGGCACACCTGGATGTTTTTGTGTGGAATGACAAGGATATGGTGGGGATTGACCCTAAGATTATGTCGCATAAGTTGAACATAGATCCCCTCCATAAACCAGTTCACTAGAAAAGGAGGCCGCTGACTACTGAATAGTCTTTTACTCTCAAAGAAGAAGTAAAGAGGATTTTGGCAAACAAGTTCATCTAAGAGGCTCATTACGCAACCTGGGTAGCCAATCCCATCTAATAAAGAAGAAAAATAAGAAGTGGAGAATGTGCATAGACTTTACCAACCTTAACAAAGCCTATCCAAAGGACAGCTTTCCCTTACTTAGAATTGAGTGGCTTATTGACACAACAGCCAGATACCAGCTCCTCAGCTTTATGAACGCTTATTTGGGGTACAACCAGACACCCATGGAGCCCCAAGATAAGAAGCACACCTCATTCATCACAGATTGTGGACTTTATTGATAATAAGGTGATGCCCTTTAGGCTAAAGAACACAAGAGTGACATATCAGTGACTGGTCAATATGATGTTCCAAGAACAAATTGGGAAGACTATGGAGGTCTACGTGGATGACATGCTCGTGAAGTCTAAGCAGGTCATGGAACACATGAGGGACCTAGATGAAATGTTCAAGATTTTGATAAAATATCAAATGAAATTGAATCCGTATAAGTGCGCATTTAGAGTGGCTTTAAGAAAATTTCCTGGGTTTTTAGTTAATAGTAGAGGAAATGAAGCAAACCCAGAAAAAATCAAAGCACTTATCAATATAAGGTCCCTAATTGACATCAAGAACGTGCAAAGTTTGACTAGTCGGGTCATGGCACTTAGCAGATAAGTTTCCAAAGCAACAAATAGATGCTTGCCATTTTTTTGATGTTCTAAGGAAGGCTAAGTGGTTCGAATAGACTGAGGAATACGAGGCTGCATTTTGGCACCTAAAAGAATATATGGACCAAGCTCCATTGTTATCAAAGTCGCAAGAAGGGAAAAAACTTATTCTTTACCTAGGAGTGTCCTAACACGCCATAAACGTAACTTTTGTTCAAAAGGAAAATAGAGCCCAACTCTCGATTTATTATGTGAGCAAAAGGCTGTTGAACGCAGAGGAGAATTATACACCTATGGAAAAGCTCACTTATTATCTCATGGTAGCCTCTAGGAAATTACGGTCTTACTTCCAAGCACATGCCATCGAGGTGCTCACTCAGTATCCGTTGAGGCAAACTTTGCAAAAGACTGACGCCTCAAGTCGCTTACTTCAATGGGCCATCAAGCTAGCCCAATTCGATATCAGTACAAACCAAGGTCAACAATCAAGGGGTAGGCCTTAGTAGACTTTATAGCAGAGTTTATCAGACCAACGAAGAAGGAAGCTGAAACTTTGAAAAGCCCATGGTGGGAGCTCTATGTAGATGGATCCTCTTGCGAGCAAAAACTGGGGGCAGGAATATTGTTAATAAGCCCAGAGGGACATAAAATCCTCTGCGCACTTTGATTTGAATTGTAGGCTACCAATAATGAAGCAGAATATGAGGCACTACTCGCAAGACTTCATCTAGCGATGGAGGTGCAAGCTAAAAATTTAAGAATATTTAGTGACTCTTAGCTCGTTGTGTGTCACATGAAGGGTGAATATCAAGCAAAGGGGTCAAGGATGGCTATCTATCTCTAGAAGGTTCAAGAATTACTCAATAACTTCTAGAGGTACGAGATCAGTCAAATCCCTCAAGCTCAGAATGCACATGTGGATGCACTAGCTTACTTGGCTGTAACCAAGGACATAGATTTCTCAGGTGCAATCCCGATGGAAGTTCTTCCATCACCAATTATTGAATAAAAGGGCATCTTAAGGATAATTGTTATGGCCCAAGGCTCATGGATGAGCCCCATCTTGAAATATTTATGAGACAACGAGCTGCCAGATGATAAATTAAAAGTATGTCGTATGCGAGCTCAAGTTGCTTGATACTATGTTATCAATAACATGCTTTATAGAAAGGGCTTTTCGACCCCACTCATCGGATGCATCAATGGCTTTGATTGTGATGCTGTCCTGGAAGAAATTCATACTAGACATTATGGAAATCATGCTGGGGGGCTATCTCTAGCTCAAAAGGAACTCTGGCAAGGTTTCTTCTGGCCAACTATGAAAAATGATGCAATCGACCTAGTTAGACGGTGCAATAAATGTTAAAGGTTTGCCAAGATCCCTCGAGCTCCTCCTTCTTGCCTTTAACAAATGGTCAGCCCTTGGCCCTTCTTGATTTGGGGTATGGATTTGATCGGGCCTCTCCTTACAAGTCGAGGAAACTGCAAGCACATAGTAGTAGCCATTGACTATTTTACTAAGTGGGTAGAAGCAAATGAATTGGCTGAGATCTCTTCTTCCAAGATCGAAAAATTTATGTGGAACAT
The DNA here is from genome assembly GCA_026873985.1 of Saraca asoca. Lineage (NCBI taxonomy): Eukaryota > Viridiplantae > Streptophyta > Magnoliopsida > Fabales > Fabaceae > Saraca > Saraca asoca. The sequence continues at coordinate 13,103 of JANHAO010004222.1, forward strand.
TATCATTTGTCAATTCGGGGTGCCCCAATAGATCGTAACAGACAACAAGACTCAGTTTACCAGTGAGCAGTTCATCAATTTCTGCAGCGACCTCGGGATTGAAAAAAGCTTGTCAGTAGAAGATCATCCTTAGACCAATGGATAGGTCAAAGCTGTGAACAAGATCATTAAGTAGATCTTGAAAATGAAGCTTGAGGCCAAAAAGGAAGCATGGGTAGACGAGCTGCCTAAGGTGCTCTGGGCCTATAGAACCATAGCTCGCTCCACCACAGCAGAAACCCTCTTCTCTTTGGTCTACGGATCTAAAGCAATGATACCAGCAGAATTTGAAGTAACCTCACACTGGAGAGCTACTTTTAATTCGAAGGAAAATAATCAATTGCTCACTACAAACCTCGACCTCCTCGAAGAAGTGTAGCTTACTAAGAGCAAGTTGCAAGGTATTATAACAAAAAAGTTTGAGCTCAAAGTTACAGAGTAGGCGATCTCGTGTTGTGCCTTATCTTGCTTGGAGCTCACAAACCTAGCGAAGGAACCTTGGGTCCAAACTAAGAAGGACCATTCATAGTAAAGAAGAATTTGGGCAATAGGGTCATACCACTTGGCTGATGTAAATGGGGTTGAACTCTCCCAAGCATGAAAAGCCATGCATCTACGACTATATTATTAATAAAGGCAAGCTTGGCCTTGTAAATTTGTAACATTCTTTAAAATTTCAAATAAAAAGGTTCAGAAATTTTTTTTTTTTTTATGTTTAAAGAGTTCTTCATTATATTCCCTCAAAGTGAACCCTACTTATGCTTAACAAAGAAACTATATTCTAAGATGACAGCCCAACCAGGTGTCTCGGGGAACTATAAAGCTCATGTCTACCTACTATAGTTTATGTTGGCAACACGACCCGCTTAGAATTATTCAACTCGTATATCAAGCATTCAGATTGGCAGCTTAGTTTGTCATCTTAAAAAGACAAAAAGCCATTAGCTGATTAAACATCCCAGCACAAAGTCATGATTTGCTAGCAAAATATTCGAATACTCGATTAAACAAAAATCCAAAGGAAAGATTGTAACCAAAAAGAAATTTACGTTGAAGTAATAGTTCACATAGATTAACAGAGATATCTTAGTTACAATTAACATCAAGAAAAAATTTAGGAATACGGGGAATGAAGCAAAAATATGGAGGCAATATCTAGGATGAGGTTAGAGGACCAGATGGGTCCTGAGGTGCTGAGGAGTCAACAACAGGCATAGGTAGATTCCCTGTCATCTACTCTTCAGGTCCTGCTTTGGCTGTTTCTTGCATTAGTGAGCTGCTCTCAACTTGGCTGTTGTCTCAAACAGGGAGATCACCAACGATTTCGACACTCGATTCTGAGGCTACCTTCGTATCCCTTATGAATCCTTAAATAATCACCTTAATCTCCCTATAGTTAAAATTTGGATGCTTCCGCCATAAGGTGTACATAAAGCTATCAGTGGTGTCAGAAATTACAGCCTCTTCAGCCTGAGCAATGATGGGAAACACCTCCCCTTTGACTCTAGCGGTCTCCTCCTCAGCCTAGGTGACCCTCTTAGAAGCTCGTTTGACCTCTTCTTTAGCTCGTGCCGCCTTATCCTCAGCACGAGCTGCCTTTTCCTAAGCAGCTTGTGTCTTCTTCCTAAGGACCTCAGCTTCTTTCGCTAACATCACCATCTCCTCTCTCTTCTACCTCATCTCATTATTAGCCTTACAAAGTCCTGAAAGCAAGCTAGTTGTTTCACGAGCCAAGACTTCTTCAACCTTTCTCCTTGCAGCATCAACACTCTGTAACTGGGCCTCAGTATGCACTAACTTCTTTCTTAACCATGTTGCCTATTTAGTCACGACAGCCAGATCGTGTTGTAGCTTGCCTCGTTCCTCTTCCCAAAGTAAGACCTTGTCACTAAATTTTATCTTCCCCAATGCCTTCTGAAAAGATCAAATGGGATTAGATCACTTGCCAAAGAATAACAAAATCAAGAAAGAATGATACTAACTAATAGACAATGGTGAGCTAATATGCTCAGCAAAGCACTATCGCGTATCTCCTTTTTCTCCAGCGACTTCGTGTAGGTCCCCAGAATCTGGTCCATATTATTGTTAAGAACATCGTAGAATGCCAGTGTCTTTGGACCTAGGCCTTCAAACACATTCCCTTGTGTATCCTTGAACTCCTCCTCTAGGCTGATAGTGATCTCCTTTCCCTTACTAGTCCTCTGTTTCTTGGAAGGAGGCTTAGCCAAGGACCCTTCAAGATTAGGAGACCTCGGTGGCACCCTCTCAACCTTAATTGATCCCAACTATAAAATAGGGACTGGTGCCAATAAAGTCCCTTCTGTGACAACTGAGGAGGAAGGAAGATTAGCTTGAATAAACACCAGAGTTGCAACACCTGTTGACCTGGATGAGGGAGGAGGTCTGATTAGATTAACTCTCCCTATATTGCTTCACTCGTTGAAATCAGCTGGAACGACATCTCTTACTCTGCAAGCTTGATGTCTTGCAAGTTGTTAAGAAGCTCGATGCCAAGGGCAATAGAGGGCCCTTAAGTTCGTAAATGCGCTTCGTCGAATTTCAAGTCGTTTCATAAATTGTTAGAGACAGCAAACTGATCAAGCACCTCAATCTCCTCTGCACTCAACTCTAGCCTCTTTTTCCTTACTCCATCTTCAAAGAACATAGCAATAATTCAGACTTAAGACAAAATAAAAGGAAAGATCAACCTGTGTCCCCCTAGCTCACTTACCTAGATTCCAAATGAATGAAAAATTTTGAAGACGCAATCATAAAACCAATGGGTCTTATAATGACCTATGTTGGACTTCCCCTTGACGTCTCTTTAAGTCAAAACCTTCTTCTATTTAGAAGGACAGGCTGAAAGGTAATAAATCCCTTCCCACTGTCTGATGCTCTTAGTACTATAGAGATGGCAAAGAACCTTAGCTGAAGAGGGTGGAAGGCTATTTTCCAGATAGACCAGTGTTAAGGAGGTCAGGGTGGAGTATGCATTAGGAGTGAGCTGGAAAGGAGAGAGTTTTAACTTGTTTAGAAAATCAATTATGTAAAGGGGGATTAGGAACTTAAGACTTGCATTAAGGTACTGGACACTGATAGTTATGAACTTTTTAGGAGGGTGAGCAACGTGATCGCTACAAGATAGTGCTAAAACATGGCAACCTTTTGGAAAAAAGTATGCTTCAACAATCTCTCCGAGCTCTATGAATTTGACACTGGAAGGGTGATGCGTGAAAGAGGAGTGAACTGTAGATCCCTCTGGCCCGAAGCTAGCTACGAACTCACTTGCAAACTCACCACTCTAAGAGGTCGTGCCCTCGATAACATGGAGCGTCTCCCCACTCTCTTCAGACTTAGTATCTTCACTAATTATTAGGTGGCAGCTGCATCTACGAGGTAGAGACATCTTCATAATAAGAAGAAAGAAATGATCAGGTCACTAAATACAGACCAATCCCTAACCCTAAGCAGTTTGTCCTAAAAAGAAGGTGATGACCGCCTCAAGTCACCAAGACCCAAACTCAAAAAATAAGAAGGGTTTCGACTATTGGGTCGATGAAGCCCAGAAATTTAGTTTAAAACTCTACCACTGCCACAAACCCTAACATCTACCGACAAACAAACCAAATACAACTAAAGGGAAAATACATGAAAATTCAACTAGCATTCTGGTTTTCGCCAACAACAGAAAACAAACTCACAATCACCCCAAAAATAAAAACTCAAAAACAACGAATCAAGGGAAAAACTTACCATGCTAAATAAAGAAAGGGCTTCGAAGCATGAGCAGAATCGATTCCCTGTAACCAGAACTTGGCCTAATGGACTTAGAAAACTGGAATAGAGCTGAAAGCGGTGGATAGTAGCAAATGGTCGCAAAACCTGTAGAGAAGGTGGAGAGGAAGAGTCTAAAAGGGGGAAAAGAGTTTCCTGGTTTTTATTGCACACGGTCTAGCCGTCAGATCTAGAAGCTCTTCAAATAAGCCACAATCCAACAGCTCAACACATGTTAGTATTAAAGTCAAACAGGTTCATTGAAAATAGTAGTCATTACACTGCCCATAGAAATCAAAGAGTCAAGTATAAAATGAGCATGTCAAATTACCTACTAGATCACATATCGTAACCTACGAGCTACAGTTTTGGCCATTCTACGACTAACCTATCTAAAGGTGTAGCTTCCATGCTACCTAATATTCATAGCTTCCATGCAACCTATATTCGCAGCTTTCTTGTGACCTATCATTTGTAACTTCATTGCGACCTATCATTCATAGCCTTCATGTGACCTATATTCATAGCTTCCTTGCGACCTATCATTCGCAGCTTCATTGCAACCTATCATTCACAGCTTGCATGCAACTTATATTCGCAGCTTCCTTACGACCTATCATTTGTAACTTCCTTGTGACATAATAATTCATAGCTTTCATATGACCTATTCCTTGCTTCAGCTTAGGCACAACTAATCGCCTACTGATAGCTTGGGCGCACCTATTCACCTTTGCGACCTCATACTAGTGCATGCGCACCTAATCGCCCACTACGCATTTGACCACATTTCAGTTTGGATGCACCTAATTGTCCACTAATAGCTTGGGCACACTTAATCGCCCTCACGACCTTATGCTAGTGCATGTGCACCTAATTGCCCACTACGCATTTGACCTTGCTTCAGTTCAGGCCCACCTAATCACTTACTTACAGCTCAGGCGCATCTAATCACCCTCGCAACCTCATGCCAGTGTGTGCCCACCTAACTGCCACTATGCATTCGACCTCATTTCAGTTCAGGTGCACCTAATCATCTACTGACAGCTCAGGTGCACCTAATCACACTCGCAACCTCATGCTAGTACGTGCATACCTAATCGCCCATTATACATTTAACCTCACTTCAGCTCGGGTGCACCTAATTGCCTACTGATAGCTGAGGTGCACCTAATCATCCTTGTGAGCTTATGCCAATGCGTGCACACCTAATTGCATACTGTGCATTTGACCTTGCTTTTGCTCAGATGCACTTAATCACCTCCTGACAGCTCTGGTGCACCTAATCGCCTACAAGCTCAAACTAGTTAAAGTGCCCTCTAAGTATTTAGTTTATCAAAATGCAACTCTCATGTGATTCACTACTCACAACGCTCACGCAATCGAAAGGCTTACTTTTACTTAAAGCACTTTAGTGCTTGGTTTCATTGTCAAGTTGAAATAAATCGATTGGTTGGTTAGTTGACCCGTGTTCATTTGACATAACACACAGGAGCATACATGTGATCCTCTACCATATATTAAACATGCGACAAGATGTGACTGAAGAAACAAGAATGATATGCAAAGTTTCATCAAAAACCTCTTCAACGAGGTGAATTTATACAAGAGAATTTGAGGCACAAAGGTCGAGATAAACTTATAACTATAATAAGCAGGAAGAGCTGGCCTTTTAGAAACTATAACCTAAAAGCAGACCAGAATAGCCCAGCTCCTCTTTCCTATCTTCCTCCCAAGCCTAGAGTTCCTCCTTCGGCCTTGCAGCTCCAAGTGCTTAGAGAAATCGACCAGATTGTCTCGCCACACAAGGAAACCAAAGAACAGAGGTGAAGAGCTATCTTAATCCACTTGACCATAAAGAGGATGTGGAGGAAGGTAACAAAGCTTCCTAAGATCCTCAAAGAGGAATTGTCCATGGAAGCTTCTGATAACAAAACTTCCCAAGATCCTCAAAGAGGAATTCTCTCAACAGGTTGTACACACCATTTAAAACTCCACCAAGGGTTCATACCGCCATGAACATGGGGGGCTCGTCTAAAATGCCTATCGAGTTTTCTCTATAAAGGAAGAAGAGTGATTTTTTGCACCTTATATATAGACTAGTTTGACTTTACCAAAGAGTCCGAAAGATATCCAGCTATTTTTTATCAAATGGTTCAGAAAAAAAGCAAGACTGCCATGCAAACAACTATAAAATGTACACATTAAGAGATATGGCTGAGGTACAAATGAAATAAAAGATTGAAGCCTGACATGACAACACAGTAGACTATGAACGAAGGCTTGGATTGTACGGTAGACTATAGGTGAAGGACTCAACAGCATCATAAACCGCGAATGAGGGAACCTAACTTGCAAGAAATAACTCCTAGCTCGCAAAGTGAACTGAGAGTTAGGGGATGATGTTATGGGCATACTTTGGGCTGACTGAAATAGGCTAGCAAAGGCCCAGCAAGCCAAATCAAGATAAGAGGAATGGCCTAATCTAAAGTCAGGTCGTAGAAGCTAGCCAATAGGTTGCCCAGCGCGAGCTCGAAGCCCCCACCAGCTCGAGGTGGCAGCAAGCTCCCCCTGGGATAATTGGACACAGCTAATGTCTGCTTGACAGTCTGAAACACACTTCAACTAGCAAATCAGCCTCCAAAAATCGATAATGATTTGCCCCACATTTATTACCCAATGCCTAGTATTTATTGTTTAATATGGTTGTAATAATAGTTTTACAATGTTAAATTATAACTTATAACCTTCCCCGCTCCTATAGATAGGAGGGGAGACCATTGTAACAAAGGAAAAGAAAGATTACATGCAGAAACCCTACAAAACTATCGAGAGAACTTAGAGTATTGTAATTCTGCCAAATTGAATAGTGAAATGACTGCTAATAGCAAATACGACAACTGTGGATGTAGGGGCCATACTGGCTTTAAGAGAACCATGTGAAAAACCTTGTGTTCACTTCATTCTTCTTCTTTCTCTTTACATTTTCTTCATACATTCACCATTTTTACAAGCAGTTTGGGTTCTTGAACTCTCGATTGACCAATTACTAAAATCGACCGTCAACACTTCTTATCTCGAGTTGCAATGTTGTGCTTATTTCAAAAAGCCCTTGAGCTCTTGTGAATTTTTGAATTTGTTCATCAATTAGAAGTCTTTCTCTTAAGTTGGGAAACATCTTGTCAAGTATGGTGTATAAATCAAACCTCACTTCACTATCTGCATTAAAGTTAAAGTCACAATGGTACCTAACAAGTTAATAAATAAAGTTAAATAGAAAGTTTTAATAAAGAATCAAAAAGTATTCTCAAATTTAAATTTTTGATGTAACTTACTTGGGATTAAGAAAGTAAGCCACCACATGGAGAGGTTTATAAAGTCATAAGTTCCAACGATTGTCAATAATCTTCCACACCTTTTTTATACGTTTCCTTGTTATTGTTAAAATTTGTAGCTATTATCTCTTTGTCTTTGTCCATTGCTTCATAAATGTGTGGCTTACATAGTTTTGAGTCACAATATATAAGTCTCAATTGACTAACAAGTAGAGTTATACACTTCAAGCAATATTGGATATAATTCCAAAACCTCTTATCTTTCAAGACAATCTCCACTATATTTTTGCCTTCTTGTCTAGTTGCATATGCACTAGTGACCTTTTTGATGCAAACATAGATGTAAGATCACATTGTCTATCCATAATACATTTCAAAGTAAGATAGGCAGTTGCAAATCTTTTAACTGCTAGCCTAGCCAACTCTTTACCTTTAGAATACTTTCTATACAAAGCAAGCACCCAAGCATGCTTGTAAATAAAAATTGTGATTTACTTAGCCTTAGATATTGTATTATTGAAAATCAGAAGCTTGGCAATATCTTCAAGAGTTAAATTAATGCAAATATCTTCTCTTCCAACTTGTGATCGACAGCTGCAAGAGCCAAGGTACTATCCGTTACCACTTGTACCACATTTTCTTCCCTTATCTCTTCCACAGCACTATCTAATAACTCAAACATTTTTGTGGTATCCTTGATTTCTATCACGACCCAATTTCCTAGTCATGATTGGCATGCATATCAATCATTTATTGATAGTCACCAACTTTTATCCATTTTCCATACTTGTTTCTATTCGTACTTGTTTCATTATTACTAGTCATGTTTACTCAATTTCAATTGGTTGATTTGAATATTGAAGACTTATAAAATTAAAGTGACACAATTTGGAATGTGAACATATTTCATAATATACAACAGCACTGCCCAAAAAGCACATATTGGGTAAAACATTTGTTCATAAGTTCTTTACAAGTTCCCAATTACATTAAAACCTTCTATTCAAAAAGTCATTCCCATATCACCCTATGTCTTTTCATAGGCAAAGGTAAATAAAAGTTAGATTAACCTATGACTTATTATGAAATCTAAAGTGTAGGTTAATATAACAAAACCCTAGGGCCATACTATTTATAGTTTTCAAAAAAAAAGTTTAGCAAAATATGTAAGGATAGTAGAACCTATAGGGATCAAACCATCATAAAGCCGTTATCAATAGGACATTCGGGGTTCCATAGGAATGATTTCGACCTCGTGTAGCACCTCACACCCAACAAGATTCAAAATGACTATGTAATGAATCCTAGTCTCATATACACCTAGGGGACTTGACATAATGGTGGAAAAGGTGTTAGATGTGATTTCTATCAGATTATTATTCATTCTTACTTTTCTGAGATTGACTTATCAGCAAGATCTTAAGAATCTAAAAAACAATTCATAAAAGAGTAAGTTTGGGGCTCAGTGAGATACATGCATAACTAACTTATTCATGTCTCAATAATCACAATACACATGAAAATCATAGTCATTCATTTATTTTTATTTCACAGCATGTTAATCCAGTCATATGTTATGGCCTCAAGATATCATTATTATTCATCACTTGTTAATTCACTTTATATCTCATTCAAGTTTTTCAAAATAATAATTCAAATAAGAGGCAAAATAAATAATATCAATCAAAATCCTCCTTGTTACTCCCATCTAGCTTTATCCTGTATAATCCTAGCCTTATCCATCGAGGTTATGCCTTATCCCTCACACCATATCAGAATGCGCAGATCTATGATCTGGTTTGTTTACCCTCATCTCATTACATCATTCACATTTCATCATCATCATCATATATCATATGTCATCATATATCTCATGGGAAAATTCTTAACTTTAAACAATACCAATACTTACAAAAAAATCATATCACAACATTCACATTCAATCATAATCTAGATCACATTTCATCACAGTTACAATCATACATTCTTCGTCTCATTATCCTAATAGCTGCAACAATAATTACCTTAGTATCAATACATAGACAAGTATTAGATTTCTTGATGTTGGCTTATGAGTTGTTCAATTAGGATTTATTAAGTGCTATATTCAAGTTAGCTAGAATTCATAGGAGATCAGACCAAAAGAAATAAAAATGTCTTAGAAAGGGGAAAGTTTAGGCTCAAAAGTGTAAAATTTCAGAGATGCGATTAGAATCGCAAGCATGATCGGGATGAAATCTGAGTAGAATCATGATCAAAATTATGGAATTCAAATAAGAAGGATTCAATTCGACTCAAGGAAATTCAGTTCGAAATGCAAGTCTGCTCGCCAAAATTTGAAAACCTTCGAGAAGCCCAAGTTATACACATGATCAAAATCATGATTAAAATCGAAAAATAGGGTAGGACAGTTCAATTTAACTCACAAGAATTTAATTCAATTCTCGATTTGAATCATAAGGCACGATGTAAAAAAATGGCGACTCGACTCGTGAATTTTGAAAAACACAGAAAATAAAAAAAAAAAAAAAAAGGGAAACAACTCCCAATCTTACACCAAACCATAAGAGCTCAATTCAACATATTTTGAGGACTTAAGCACACTTAAAACATAACCTTTTCCATAGAAAACCAATCATTATATCAATAAGGCCATTCAAACTCAAACTTAATTATACAATCACAAATACCCATTTTCATCAACTTACTTTTACAAACAAAGGGTTACAATCAATAAACACAATATAATTCACAAAGAAAAGTATAAATCACTCACCTTAACAATTGGAAATAAGAAATCTAATTAAAAATCACAAGGATTCTTAATACTTTTCAACAACAAGAAAGAAGAATATATTTATTTCTTAGATTTTTTTTAAGGTTTTTCTTCTTCCAAACAACTAACCACTATTAGATTATGGTTTCATTATAAAGAACCAAGCTAGAAATAACAAATTCAAACCCTAAAATCACTAGAAAATCATATAGGTTCATGGGTTGAACAATAACATGAATAGTGACTGTTGGCTTCAAAAATTCATAACTCAAATTTTATCCTATGAATCAACATGATTTTAATACCAAATTAAAGAGGAAAAAGAGAGGAATCAGTCATAAAAATTTAAGAAATTATCATGGTCACTTACTTAAAGAGAAAGAAAGTGTATTCTAGAGAGAGAAAATATGACTTGGTGAAGAAGTTAAGTTGCATGGACTGCAACCAAGTAAGAGTGAAGAAGATAAAGAGGTAGCCAGCCTCCTGAGGGTAAAATGGGAATTGTGTCCTTTGACCTTTGACTTCTAATTAGCCTTACTTTCCTTTTAAAAACTTTTCCTATTTCCTCAACTTTGAATCCAAAATTAACGTACTTACCTATCATTAACGGCCATAAAATTTTAACATAAATTAGTTAAATTAATTACCTTTATAATGACTATAATTTTCTCTCACAGGGTACCCATAGCCCTAGTTTCAGTCTTTTAGAAGTTTTCTGGAAATTGAATCTCGAAAACACGAATTTTATTTTCTAGATATCCATAATGAAAATTTTGATTGCCTGAAAATTTCTAAAATTCTTATAATCTATTTCTACAATATTCGGATTTCTCATAGCCTAAAATTATAGTTTCAAAATTCTGAAAAATTTCAAATTCATTTTTTCAGATTTTCCCCCAAAAATTTTTTTTATTGAAATTAATTTTAAAAGATTTGGGGTATTACAATTACATCACTAATACTAATGGATTTTAGAAAAACGGTTCCCCTTGAACTATTAATAAGAAAGTTAGTAAGTGACTTTCCTCTTCCATTGGTTCATCCATCACACATCAAAGTACAACCATTCTTGTTCCATTCGATTTTATATTTTTCTAAGTGTGCTTGAATATTATCAACTTCTTTCTTTAAGTAAGACCCTCTTACCTTATAATAAATAAGGGGTTCAAGCCTTTGCCATAATCACCTTATAATAAGTAAGGCCCCCTTTTCTTATAATAAATAGGGGTTCAAGCATTACTATATATGCATTTACAAATATCTCTAATCACCACTTCCTTATCCTTCAACATTTCATTCATTGTCTATTATTTAGAATTAGAATAACACTCTCATTTTCCTTTGGTAACAAACAAATCTATTTTTCCTTTTTTTTTGAAACATCACCATATTTTGTGCATACTATGTCTTAAAAGATTTCATCACTACCAATGTTCTTTTTTCTCAATTGAATTTTTTCCAAATCTTCCAAAATGTTAACAAGCATTTCTCTCACATTATCCAGAACATTTACACCTGGAGCAACTGTTAGTCGAATATAGGTGCCCTAGAGTCAATTTGATTGGGCTCTATTGCATCTATGACTAAGCGGTCTGTGGATTTGGATAAT
>JANHAO010004223.1:0-25135 GCA_026873985.1 Saraca asoca
CAATTTTAACTCTCAAATTCTGATAAAAACTGAACTATATCTCAAACAAAGATTGTATACTGCGTCTCCAACGAGACAGGGGAAAAATTATATTAACATTCCGCTATATAAATTGTCTACCACTTTTTTACCTTATATTACCTGTTTAGGGACCTGACACAAATGAAAATCATTAAGGAAGCACACTAAGAAAAAGAAGTGATGAATATGTATGATATTTCATTAAAAATATTAAATAAGACAAGGTTTGCATGAAAGAAATTCTATTAATTTTAGAATAACCAAATAAAAATAATTAAAAGATAAGGATTATAAATAAAAGAATATCTCATGAATGTTTTATTGTGTGTAACTATTGAAAAGGTCACACCACAAATAGTCGTTGAGTTGATTTAGGCTTTAATTGGGTGCTTGATTGATCTCACTTTAGCATTCTTTTCATTGGAAAACACCATAATGGAGTGCCTAATCGTTTTGCAAAACAAATTATAATTGGCATTAACATCATTCTTAAATAATTTACTAAATTATTATTAAATAAAGCTAATTGATCATAACATATTCAGATTTTAAAAGCCAACAAAATCAAAATCAAATTAGATTTTAAACTTCAATACTTTTATTTGTAAACTCATGATTTTTGATAAAGAATTAAAAGAACACAACTCTAATTATTATTATTATTATTATTATTATTATTATTATTATTATTATTATTATTATTATTATTATTATCGCTAACTTTAAGCCTTCAATCTTAAACCTTTAGTACATTTCTTTAATTACAATCTTTCCTCTCCAACTATGACGATGTCTTTCTTTCTTTTCAACTCCAACTATCAGATTCTCTTTTTCCCTCTTATCTCTAATTTTCTTGTTACCTCCTTTTTATAATTTTTTATTTCTTCTTTATGACTTCTGGCATCTCCACTCTATCATTTTTTTTATCTCCTCTCTATCATATTTTTTTTGTATCTCTTCTCTATATTTTTTGGTGTCCTTGCTAAGAAATAATTAAAAGATAATCTAAGTGATAAATAGATAAAATAAAAAAAATTGTAATATGTTGTTTTATCTTGTTAAAAAACAAAGCTAATAATTATTTTTATCTTTATATATATATATATTTAAATGTAACCTAACAATGCAAAATATAGATGAAACATAAATCTTAATGAAGTTTTCTTCTCTATTTTTTATTAGAATTTTGGATAAATCTTTTTGTTTACATCAATAAATATGAAATAATGAGGATAAAAAAATTTAAAGAAAGTAAAGAGATAAATAAAGTTTTAAAAACAAGGAAACCATGAACCAAAAAGGGAAATAATCAACTCAAACCAAATTTAATGATAAATACCAAATGAAAACAAATTTTTTATATAATTTTTTAATGTTTGTAATGAAAATAAAAAACAACTACCAAAATAAAAACAAGATAAAAGTAATTATTTTTTGTATTTTTAATATTTTCTTTTATATATATTTTTTGGACTTTTTAAATATTTTTAAATAGACCCAAACAAAATTTAGTGTTCACAAAAGTTAACCACAAAAGTTAAACATATATTTCACACCATAGATTGAATAATAAACAAAATAAGATTTAACACTTGAATAAGTCCTCTATGACCTAGTGTCCATAAACTCTTGTGTGCCCTTCTTGAAGTGAGTTCTCAAGAAGACTTAACCTTTAGTAGGCATGTAGCCTAAAGTTGCCACCTGCATTTACATCGAACAAAAAATTAGCATACATTAGTAGACTTGTAATTAGATATAACATATAATAGAAAACCAAATTGCATTGCTCACCATGTTTCTCTTGTGCTATAAAATAAAGATCGAATCCTCAGTGTGTAAAGACCCATCAGTAGTAAATGTCATATTCTTCTTGTTCAACTCTTGCTTCTTGCTAAAGTCTTCATTCTTCCACTTATGCAAAAAACTAGTGAAGATGTGATTAGGTATCCATTCAACCTTGTTTGGAAAGTTCTTGCAAGTTCAATCCATTATGCCCTTGTATTTGGCCCTAACATTGTGTGTTTAGTTCTTCTTGATGATATACTAAAGCTTAGGCTTCCACTTGTAAATGCCCTACAATCATGATGTTAATTTAAAGTAAATGTTAATAATCTAAACTTTAAAGACTAAACACTCAAACCAATTAACTTGATACTTATGGACCAATCACTAAATCACAAATCCTTGAATTGTAAGGAAGAACTTGTATATGTGAGGGTTGACACTTCAAAGTGAGTTTGAATAACCTTTGTTAAGTCTTTCACTAGACCGTGGGCAGACCTAGTGATGAACCTACAATTTGATACATAAAAGCTAAGATAATTGTAATTCTCAAAGTGTGAATAATAGAAAATCATTGAATATACAAAAGATACTTACAAATCACCTTCGAGATGTATCAGAACCCTACCTTCAACGAAATCTTTACCCCATGGTAAGGCAAGGGCTAGCCTGGATGGTAGGCTAAGGGCCCTCAAGAGTGAACTTTGTACTATATGGAAAAGACAGTTGAACTAGTTGTTAAGTAGGTTGCATGCTATCTGAGGCCAACCTCAGTGAAGTTTATGGTTGTGGTAGTGGCAGCAACGATGACGTTTGTGCAAATGGCATGGTGCTCTAAGTGGTGGAAGACAAAGGAAAAGTGGCCCTACCACGATCACCTCGGGGAACTATCATCTCCACATCTACGTCTTAAGATATACTAAACCAAGTATTCCAAAAACCACAAATCCAAATTCATAGTGCAATCGACATTCAAATCAAACTCACCATCAATTAAACCCAAATTACATACAAACCAAATCAACCCATTATGCCATAAACACAAATTCATTTCAATTTCAATGGAATTAACATTCAAATTAGTAAACCCAAGTTCTATTAACATTAATTTCTATTCAAATTCATTTTAATTTCAATGTAATTAGCATTCAAATCAAACTAACCATCAAGCAATCCCAAATTACATACAAACTAGTTCATCCCATTATGCCATAAACCCAAATTCATTTCAATCCCATTGCAATCAATATTTAAATTAAACTTACCATAAATTAAACCTAAATTACATACAAACAAATACAACCCATTATGCCATAAACATAAATTCATTTCAATTCCAATGCAATCAACATTAAAATTAGTAAACTCATGTTCAATCAACCTTAATTTGTATACAAATTCATATCAATCCTAATGCAATCAACATTTAAATCAAACTCACCACTACTCAATCCTAAATTACATACAAACCAATTCAAATTATTATGCCATAAACCCAAATTCATTTCAATCCTAATGCAATCGATATTCAAATTAAACTCAATCAATTAAACCCAAATTATATACCAATAAGTTTATTGCCTACAAGGAAAACATTAGTGATGATGGCCAGAAATTGCCAAAAGATACTCTGATACTTAAGTTAGTAGGGCATAGACATAGAACTTATAATATATGTCTCAAGGTTTTGTGTGTGTACTTAGTGGCCTTATATAGCCATACAATTAGGGGTAAAATGATTAAAGGGTTTGGATAAGGATGCATAGCTAGCGGTTGTACAAAATAATGACATGGCAGGGTATAGCACTATTGTGCCCTCAATAATAGTAGTGGCCTAAGAGTGGAGGTAGTATTGTATTGGTGTCAGTGTATGTTGGGTTGTTGGTATAGAGGAGGGTATGGCAAGGCGATCACTTGAATGGTGCACTCAAGTGGGGTGATGGCGAGTAGCGATGGTGGCTGGTTCTAGAGAGGGTGTTCATAGTGTTACTTAGTGAAGCCTGGTGCCGATGGGTGAAGACCCAGGGTAGTAAAAAGTTAGTGAAATTTTTCATGATATCTCTTGCTTCCTAACCTCTGAAGCCTTTTGGAGAAAAGTTTTGTCATTTGTTCTCCCTTACTGATGTGAAATGGCAATTAATTTAGGAATTTTACATGACTCATGATTGCATGCAATAAATGCTCTACATTTTTCAAGCATGTAATCATTATAGTTTTTTTATCATCTCTTGAATTGAGTCATTGCTTCAAAATGATTTATTTTGGGACAATCCTGGCCATTGGATCCAAGGGGATTCTCTCTCATTTTCTTCATTCAAAAATTCCTAATGCATTTTTGAACAAATCATAGCTTCCTTTGCATCCTCTTGTTCTTGTGATGTCTCTAAACATTGTTTTAGATTTTCTGACCCTTTTTAGTGCTTTTGTGCTACTTTTTGGCCTTGATCTTTGATTGTGGCTGTAGTAAGTTGTCCTTGTTCTTTCTCTTTAATAGTGATTGGCTCATTTATTGTGGTTGCTTGGGTTCCTTATGTTTCCATTTATTACTCTGTTGCAGTTTTGTTACCCTTACACTTTCACATTATTTTTTAGGTATGTTTGTTTTTCTATTTTTTGGTTGATTTTCTTTATTTGGTGAAGTTATGACATCTTTTAGGAGTGGCAAGAGGGGTTTTCTGAGCATTGAGGCCATTGTGGCAATTTCTATCTCTACTTAGATCAATTGGTGAGGGTAGGACTAGGACTTTGGTTTCAGATGGCACCGTTTTGAATACTTCTTCTTGTGCTACCCGTACAAACCATATTAATTTGGATAGGCCACTTTCTCATAGCAATAAGGAGGTTGAGATGTCTTCCTCCTCTTCTTTGAGCTCTCAAATTTTTTACGTACTATTGGGTAAAGATGATGGGACAATGAGGCATGTATAAGTCAGAGGGAACCCATATGGTAGTCATGCGTGACATGTGTGCTCGCTAGTAATTCCTCGAAAGACTAGGTCTTGTGATGACAATAAAGTAGATAAGATAGTAGTTGTAAGGGATGACCCTTATAAGTTAGGGTTTGTAGATCCGATGATAAGGAGACAAGGGCTAAGCATCTCTATGATGTATCAATTTGACTTAATTAGGTTTGAAAATGCTGTTATGAGGGGTGATCCGATTCATATATCCGTCACTTGATAAACATCTTTGCAATTATAACACTTTTTCTTTCTTTATGCACTTGGTGGCATATGTTTTGAAATTTCAAGCCATCCCATCATTCACTCAATTTGAAAGGGAATTGATAATAGTGGTAGGTGTCTCCCTTTCTTAGCTTACATACAATACTTGTTTGGTAATGAAAGCTACCCAGGCAACCTTTTTCTTAGTTAAGAGGTGTTCAAACTTGAAAGCATTCTACCATTCCTTTAGCTAGGCTTTAGGATAGGATGGTATACTTCTAGGCTCATACTTTATGAGAATCAATAAAGGTCTTAAGATGGTGACCATATTACCTTCCAATGCAAAGGTGAAAATGGGTGAATTCTTTAGGGTTGAGGTGACACGAAACCCTCCATACCTCTCTTGATGGCTGAACCCAAAAGGGTGATTTTACTTTTGTATATGATGGCAACTAAACGATGGTGATGGCTTAAAGGTCGAGTACAAAAAATTAAATTCCAATGAGCTGAGCAACTATCACAGCTCATAAAATAACACCATCTACCATATCAAACATGACAACTCTGACATCGCACTCAATCTCTCACAGATTAACTACTATGATGATTACTTAGATATCATCAAGGTGGATCCATTGAAGGGTGTTTACAAGGACTTGTAGAAGCCAAACTTTATCCTTGTGCTAGAGACTTCAGCTTCTAAAATTAAGGGTGATGAGTTTGGGGATACCTTGGATAATAGTGATGACAGGGATGATAGAGTTAATGGCAAGGCAACTAACATTGATAAGCATGGGTAGGATAGAGGTGATGATTGGAATAATGTTCGTGTTGGTCAATATGATGGCAATGAAGGTCATGTGGAAAATGCTAGCATAACTATCAAAATGATAATGCTGAGCAAGTTCATAATGTCAGTGAAATTTGCAACATGGATCACGTTGTTAAGCTAGGCTATGCCAATTTCACCACAAGTGCTAACACACTAAGCTATGATGGTGACTTAGGCACCGAATTATGAATTTGCTCAATCCCCAAGTTAATGCCCATTCTTTGGTTCCTGGCTTTAGAGCTATGAATGAAGGCTCTTGAAATACAAGAGTAAAATGTTGTAGTAGTTTTTTAAGTGTCTTGTCTTTGGGCTATACCTCGAGTCTTTGATAAACTTGTTTAAGGGCTTTCAAGGCCAAGATATCTTGTTGAATGTTTGTGTTATTTGTGTATTAACTGTACCCTTGCTGGTTTTTCTTTTGGTGGAGGAGATGTCCTAACTTCAGATTTCTTCATAGCGAAAAGCTCCATTAGCTTCTATATTCTAGGAGTGTCAATTAAGGTGAAGAGCTTAGTATTATATGAGTATGGCAACTTATGGGTCTATCTATTAAGCTAAGGAGATCAGCACCACAGATATAGGGCATCCTCATAGAATTATTCTACTAAGCTAAATAGCAAGGCACCATGGGTGTAGGGCTAACCTATAGAATTTTACTTCCACACTGAAAAGCATGGCACTATGGGTGTAGGGCTAACTTAAGGAATTATCTATTAAGCTAAAAAGCTCAGCACTAATGGCCCATGGTGACCTCATAGAATTGTTGTATGACTTTTGAAATAATTATGATTGATAATAAAAGATGGAGAAATATCTTGGCAAAAATTTTAACAGAAATAGAATTGGCAAATTGGTGCTTTCATTTCATAGGTGAATAGTGTATATTGGCGAGCATGTTACACTTGATTCAAATTAAAGACTAGCACTGACATGAAATCTCACTAATTTAAAGGGTGTGAAAGTAGTGTCATAGGTGAGTAGCATTCCACATGCAGGGAATGTATTTTCCTTCAACTATCTAGAGACAATAGGCCCTATTGTTCGAAGCTTTTTTGATACCCTTAATAGTTTCTCGCTAGTTTGTCTTTTTCACTTTTCTTCTTTAGCCTAGCCATCTTTCTTAGCACTAGGGCCCTAGGCTCAAACTCTATCTTCTTACCCTCCACACATGGAAGCGGGCCATTTTTACCTTATATACTTATATTTAGTTATGGGCAATTTTATGGTCCTCTTTTGCTAGATCAAACTCTATGTTCATTTGTTCGTCATTCTATGAGGTGTTGTATTTAATGAAGGGGGCCCTAGGTTCACCGATCTTAGTAAGAATGAGAGCCTTGAGACCATAGGTCAACAAGAATAAGGTGTATCCTATGGCATTTTGTGGAGTTATTTTGCATGCCTACAGTACATTGTGGAGCTCTTCAACCTATATCCCCTTAGAACTTTCTAAGTGCTTCTTTAGTCATTCCAAGATGATATGAATGGCCAACTCAACTTGGTCTTTTGTTTGTAGATGTTCCACGGAAGCAAAATTTTAGGCTATATGGAGATTTTGATAGAAATTAGCAAAGGCGGTGCTTATGAACTGGGTGTCATTATCGGAGATGAGGGTGCTTGGAATGCCAAACCTACATACCATAAGCTTTTGGATGAATTTTTTAGTATTTTTTGTAGCAATTTTTACTAGAGCTTCCACCTCTATATTTTTAGAGAAGTAATTAACAATGACTATTAAAAACTTTAATTGGCCCAAAGTAGGTAAGAATGGGTTGAGGAAATCAATTCCTCATATGAAAAAAGGCCAGATTGAGGGGATTGGGTGAAGTTTGGTGGGAGGGAGATAGCTTACTTTGGTGAATACTTAGTACTTGAAGCACTTATGTACGTATTGATTAGCATCCTTTTTGGTAGTTAGCCAAAAATATTTGTTAAGGATTGCTTTCTAGGCATCAACATTATTCAACCTCCTTGGGGAGAGTTCAATAAATGCATACGGCTTCATAGCTTTCAATGTTTACCCTAGAGAGAGTTTCCTGGAGGACGGTTTTGTTGTTTAATGCTGCTTTAGCACTGGTGAGTTTGGATAAGGTATCTTCCAGGTCATTTTTTGCACGAAGGACTTGAACCAATTCACTATGCTCAAAATCCTTTAGGAAGCTTCTAGCCTTCTTAGGTTACTTGATTCATTTGGGGACCTTGACTTCATAGGTGCCATTTATCTACCCTACTAAAAGCTAAGAGTCATTGTGTACTTTTATCATTCTAGTACCCACTTTTTTGACCATCTTGAGTCTGGTGATAAGTGCCTCATACTTGGATTGATTGTTCATGACTTTGAACTTGAATTTGAAGGAGCAATCAAAGGATACTTGGTTTTGTCCTTTTAAGATGATTCTCGATCCATTTCCTTTTCCATTTGATGATCTATCAACAAAGAGCATTATGGTAAAAGGCTCCAGGTCCATCTTAGGTGTTTGGCCTTGGTGTATCATTCTGGTGACAAAATTAATGATTGTTTGAGATTTAATCACCTTCCTGGATTCATATTTGCTTAACTTGATGGACTAACTAACAAGTTGCTTAACGAGATCTAGTTTCTCAAGGACTTGGTGCTATGGTTGATCTGTTTTGACAATTATTTGGTGACTTTGCAAATATGGCTTGAGATGTTTGGATAAGACAAGCAATATGTAGGTTAATTTCCTAATTTTTTGATATTATAGCTCTATGCCATACAATTGTCTGCTTATAAAATAGATTGGCTACTAGTCGCCATCTTCCTTCTTGATGAGTACTGAATTCACCAACTCCTAAGTTATTGCCAAGTGTAAGTAAAGAATGTTGTTAGCTTTTTGCCGTATTAGGATTGATGATTTTGATAGGTAGGCTTTTACTTTAGTGAAAACTTTTTTACAATCATTAGACTAAGCAAAGTTTTTTATTATTTTTCATAATTTTAAAGAAAGGGAGACAATGATTAGTTGACTTAGACATAAACCTTGTAAGGGAGATAATCCTTCTGCTAATGCATTGTAGCTCCTTCAAGTTTTTTAGGGCTCTACATGTTGAGGATGGCTTTGCACTTAAGGTTCCTCTATTCCCCACTACGTGACCATAAAGCCCAAGAATTTTTCAGTGCACACCTTGGAAGCACACTTGTTAAGGTTGATTTTCATGCTATTTCTTTCAAAAGTTGTAAATGTTTTCAGCAAGTCCATTAAGTGGGCCTCATTTCCAATCGAATTCACAAGCATATCATTGACACAGACTTCCAGGTTTCTTTTAATTTGTTGAGCTCAACTATTAAACAAGCCTAATCAATCATAAATGAGCTTTGATATATTTTATAGTTATTTCAACGAATAATAATAAAAAAATGACAAAAAGTTTCCTAGTACAAATAAATGGTACCACATATATAAATCTTTATCCTAATATAATAAACATCCATAGAAAATAGTTAGATCATGATGTATAAATTACTTTAATGTATTATATTACCATGGATAACAATTCAAAAGACAATAAGATGGTTTATTCAAAATCCAAATTCCAAATAAATGCTAAAGAGGACTAATAGATGACTACGCATGTAGAAACATTGAGAAAAAAAAAAAGAGCTAACTTTTCCTTAAAAGTTTAATAAAGAAATAAAGCTTGTTTAGGCTCGCGAACATGACAAGCTTTGTAATTTGATGTTTGAGCATGGCTTATTAACTATATAAGTTTGGCTCATTTAAGCTCAAGCTCATTTAACTTGAACATGAATCAAGCTTTTTGTGAGCTAAATTTGAGCTACTCATGAGTAGCTTGGTTCATTTACAACCCTATTTCTAGCCAATTTGTGGATGGTGATCTAGCAATTTATACTTGGCATATCCATCACTATCTATGTAAAGACTTTAGTGTTTTCCTTGAAAAGCTTGGCAAAGGCTTCTTTCAAGCTCCAAGGTAACTTTATGCCAAATTGGATTATTCTCTCATCATCAAGGCTAAAAATTCATATTTCTTCCAGTTCCTTTGGGTTTCAAGTTTAGCTTTCACCATCTGTTGTCCTTAGGGTCTATCACCGTTGCTGTCAATGTCTTCCTGCATTCCAAGATTTTAGTTAAGACAGGTGGCAAAAACTTCTTGCTTTCATCAATAGGTGCTTCCTTCTTCAAGTTGTTGTAATAACAATGGTAGACGACTTCTTGGTCTGTCTGGACTTTTCCAACACTATCATTTACTAGAAATCTCATAAACAGGTGTGGTGTAGAGATAATAGCCTTTGCTTTGTTCAAGGTGGTGCTTCTTAGGATGGCATTATAGGCTGGGCTAGCATTTTTCACAACAAGGAACTCAACATTCATATCCTTTTACAGCTTGTCATCACCTAGAGTTACTCGTAGTGTTATGCTTTTTTCCACGTTTACTAATTATCCTAAACAACCAATAAGGGAACTATTATATGGAGTTAATTTGTGGATCGTTAGCACCCCAAGGCTATGTGTGTAAAGAATTGTCTTGCCCTGATCTATGGAACGTGACTGACGTAGAAGGTCACTATCAGGAACCCCTTCCATCAGGAAACTCCCTACAAGCCTTACAATGCAAATAATATACCAATGACTTATTATTTCATAAATCCACGATGAAATATTTATATATTAAATTCTAATAAAAATCTGGCAGAGTTATCCTCTATTTTTTGGATACCTAGCCTCAAGGTCTGTACAACATCAGAGGGTTACACACCCATCACACCCTGTATAACAACATAATAATATGCAATGGCCCAGACTATATAATTTACATCCTACTGGGCATCCAGTAATCATACATAACACATGCATATACGATCCTATTAATTACCTTTATTCTCCATAAGAACGACCCACTCGATCCAAGAGTAGATCCCTTTTTAGTGTAAGGTAAAGGTACTATAGGAGAGTCCTGGGGCTCTGAAAAAATATGGAAGAGAAAAGGGGTGAGTTTCATAGAAACTCAGTGAGTAGATAATCCCATGATCACCTAAAAACCTCATTTAAAAATCATGTTCGAAAGTATATATATAAATATAGCCGTGAAAATATGTTTACCTGTTCTGTAGCCATAATCTCAATATACACTTAAGAACTACAATTCAGTACGAAAGTCAAGTAATTGAAAACATAATATTCAACAGCATATTAGTAAATAGGAGAGAAGACCAGTAACTTTCTAAAATTTCATTTAATCTCAACAGAGTAAAACATTCAATTGGATCTGCAAAGAAAATTTAAAATGGCAACCATCTTGTTATAACATAATTCCCATCATAAGTCATCCAACATGTCTACCAGATGCTTAGGAACGTATACATCTCTACATTTCTCCATCCTTGTTGCTCCCTTCCAGGGCTGTATATATACTCATAAATGCACTTGAAGGTTAAAAATAAATTTCTCAATGGATCCAGTGTCTCAAGTCAACATTCTAATAATATCATGTAGCATGAAATTCGTTATTCAGGTAAGCAACATTTATCAAAATATACATGAACTTGCTACAATATTTTTATATCCATTTATTACATAGAAAATAAAATAGCCAATCCTAATAACATAAGGTGAAATGAAAATACATAATTGTATCACAGCAAACCATTTCATGTATACATATAATACATAAATATACTTTTGAAACCGCTTTAATATGCATGTATAGAAAAATTCCACTATTTAAAAGGATTAATAATATTCTATATAATAAAATTATTTTCTATTTACTAATGGGATCATGAAGTGAGGAAAATTGTCCATTCACCTTCGAAAATCCTTAGAAACTAAATTAGTTAACTTGGAGAATGGAGTTTTTCAACTTAGGTTTTTCAGCTGAAACTCCAACTTTTTTGGTGTTGGTATGCTAGGTCCTTCAACAGAAGCTTCATTGAAACAAAACCACGCAAAACAAGAATTTCAACTTTCTTCAGTTTTGCACAGTGAGGGTTTTAACATAAATATCTTGAAAATTAGTTATAGGGTTACTATAAAATAAATCTGTTGTCCTAGGATTATTCACCACCATCCAATGTGCAGGTGGGCAGCTCGAAGCCGGTCGGATCGTCACTAGCAAGCCTAGATTGGAGGCTGGCTGAATTGCATTGGTGGAGGAAGAAAGCAAGCTACTGTAAGCTGAACTAGTGCAAGAGGGCTGACCAGAAGGAGGAAAGCAAAGAAGAAATAGCTCAGAAGCTCATAGAACGGTGCTAGGCCGAAGGGAGTTGGCTTGCCAGAGAACATAACTGTAATAGGGAAGCTTTGGCTTCAGTCATTCGTGCAATGCACCAAGGAAGGACACTGGACTTCCCAGCTCATCGGAGTTCACTGGAGGCGATGGCTAAAGAAGGGATGGCAGCCGGCTAGAGATCAGCAAAGAAGAAGGCAACCACGGAGAAGCAAGAAAAAGCTTTGGGAATGCTAGAGAAATCATGCAAAGAAGAAAGCTGGCTAGGAAAAATTTATACTAAAATAGAAATAGGAAAAATTATAGTTTGACCCCAAAACTTTCCACTAATTTTAAATAAGTCATTTTAAAAAATAAGAAATTACGTTATGGCCCCAATGAAAAATTAAAGATTTTTACTTCAGTCCCCCTGTCACATTATTTTTTATTTTTATTTTTTGATGTTTTACAAGAATATCCATCGAGCTTCCCTCATCGGTGAAGATCTTTTTTACCATCCAATTAAAGATTGTTATCATTATGACTATAGGATCATCGTGGTCCCTAATTATATCACCATAATCTTCGTTTGAAAAATAAATAAATGGGGATGATTTTTTTATCCTCTCCCTCTTGTTGGCATTTGCATTCATGACCACCTAAATTGCATTTTTCCTTACAATGGAGGAGGGTTTTCGGCCTGTAAATCCTCTAGCTATAACTTTTACCATGCCAATTGGTAGTGGGCACTCACCCTAGTTAGCGGTGGCTTTCTTTTGGGTCCCTTATTTTGCCTTTTTTTCTCTATTATGTCTCATTTCATTCTATCTTTTTTCCTATTGCCTGTTTGGCCTTCCCACAATATGGTCTCTCTCACCCTTATAGGGATAGGAATCTAGCTACCTTCACCTAATGAGGTCTTCTATTTCATCCTTCAGTGCAATGTATCCTTTGTGTCATGGTTGTAATCCCCGTGAAATTTGTAGTACTTACTATTTTTTGCTAGGCCAAAATGCTTTTGCCTTTTTAGCCATTACACAAGCTAGGTGATATTAATGTCCTTGATTATATGAGCTCTTAGGGCCATCAAAGAGGAACAATTATGATAATGCATCCTTAGCTGCGACCATCTTTGGGGATGGATCCACTTTTTTTCCTCTTTTGGTTCGGGTGGGGGATGGAGTTACTTGGACTGACCTTGTACCTTATTGTTTTACTTAGCTTGCTTAACCTCCTCCGTGTTGATGAACTTCGCTAACTATTGCAAGAGTTCAACCATTGTGGTGGCTAAGCATCTTGCTAGAGGTTATGAGAAATCATAATGCCAGAGTCCAATAATTATTGCACAAACATGAGACTCAATTGAATAGATTTTTTTTATCTCCAATGCAATAAGATTAAAGCGGGCTAGCAAATCTTTCAACCTTTCTTTTTTTGTCATGAGAAAAGTTAAAAAGGGAAGCAGATGTTTTCTTGTGGATCTTGCTTGTGGTGAAACGGGTCAAAAAAAGCTTCGACCAATTGCTAGAATCAGGAAATAGATACGGGGGCAAGAGAGATGAACCATCTCAAAACTAACTTTTTTAAGGTGATTGAGAAAGCTCAGCATGTTATGGCTTCTGGAGCATCAAATAATAGCATTGCTTCCTTAAAGGACGTAAGGTGGTTTTGAGGATTAGTAGTTCCGTCATATTGCTCGTAGGGGTGGTAAAATGGATGGATATCCAAATCCATCCATAATGTTCAGGGGTCAAATAGATGAATGAGATATTAGTTCGTTTAATAAAAGGGTAATTAAAGATCCATCTATGGATATCTATGATCTATCCAACTTAATTTTTATTTAAAACTCAAACTAAATATTTCTTAAATAAAAATTATTATATTAAATTAAATAAAAAATAAAGATAAAATCATAAATTCTAAAATCTTAACATAGTTACACACACTATTAAATGTATTTGTTTTAGTAAAATAAGAAAAAAATTATGATTTTTGACATTGGCAGATTTGGTTTTTGGCCCAAAACTAGAAAAATTATGGTTTAGACTGAGTACTAAGGTTGATGGCTGAGTTTAGACAAAAACTGAAGTCTTGTTTTATCATTGCTTTCCACCTGATTTATTTGCACCCTTTTATGTGTATCATTCTAGCATCGCTTAAAGGATATTTGAGTTTGTTTGTGTCACTCATCGCACAAAAAACTATGAATGAAAAATGTAAAACTAATACTACTTAAAAAAAAATCATTGTAGGAATGTAAAACTAATATTGCTTAATTTAGTTGACAAGATTCATTGTCTTCGTCCATTCAAATTTAGGTTCAAATTCTGTTGCTAGCAATTTCAAGGGGTTAAACAATTTATAAGTATCACTGTATGCCTTTAAAGAAGTCGATATCATACTCTGACCCAGGAGTGAAGCAACATATTCTAGTCCTAAATTTTTATGTAAAAAAAAAAATCAACGTTGGCTCCTTGAAGCTTTTATTATCATTTAATATTTTGAACATAGTTACTAATTTTTATGGACACTGAGAAGTATATGGTCTCTATTAAAGAATTGTTGGAAGGAACTTTATCCATTTCGTGGATATATTTTTAGACAAAACAAATGCATTTAAATATAATAATTTTTAATTTTTGAAAAACTTTATTATATTTATTTTAGTAAACTTTAAAAAAAAATTTAAAGAACTATAGATTTCAGATAAAGTGTACTTTTTTATTTTAGATATTAATTGAAAAAAAATGACAATTTCATATCGCATTTCTTCGATTTTTATTTTTATACATGTCGTATGTATAATATTGAAAAAAAAATTTAAGGTAAAAAAAGGGAAAATATGACACTGAAAAATATTTTATTCTTAGTTTATTAATCATTTCTTCAAGTTTGTAGTGTAGATAAAATATTTTTAAAATATAATTTAAAATTTTAATAGTAAAAAATTATTTTATAATGGTAGTAGCAAAATATAATTGTAATAGTTAGAAAAATAATGAGAATAAATATGATAGAATATAATAATATAAAAACAATGATGGTTAAATGGATAAATAGATAAATTGAGTCCGATCCTTTATGTATGAGTCATGGGTCAATCCATAACACATAAAATTTTAATTAGGTCATAAATGGATAAATGAGTCATTAACAATCCATCCATTAGTGACCTAATCCAAATCTATCTAAATTATCTATTTGCAACCCCTAATTGCTCGATATGAGAAAGGGCTTTTAAGTTGGGTGGTAAGGGGGTTGCTATAATATCTGGGGGTGAAAGGGTAGCTTTCTTGGGTTGTTAATGGTGGTATAGGTGATAGCTATTGGTAATAACCACAGTATGACCCATATTGTTGTTTGTGATAATGGAACTATTGATGGCTAGCTTCGCTATGAGCTCTTCTAGGATTAAGAGGGTTGTATTCCTCATCTTATTGGTTTTTATGTTGATGTTGTTGTTATTATTGTTGTTGTTGTTATCGATGCTTATTTTGAGCTCTCTTTATGATCATTTGCTTGCTACCTCAAGCGTAGCATCTCCTACTATAGTTGCCAGATTGCAACCATAAGGGCTTGCTGTTGGAGCCCAGCATTCAAGTTACTATTGGCCCCTTCTTTATTGTCATGGGCTTGATTTTCACAATTTTCATGGTTATAACGATTGTATCCAGGTATTGGTGAGGGATTTATTTGTTGGTTTGGTCATAGTGAAAAAGGATATGGTGGTTGCTATCATTATGAGTAGAGCTTACAACTAAATAGCTTATTCTTTAGTGTCTGAAGATGGCTTTTTGGTAGGAGTGGTTTTCTAGGTTCAAACTCTTCAATCAACAGTGAAAAAAGAGCCACCAACAATGCCAATGAAGAGATCATTGCCTACAAAGGGTGGTGTTGGTGACATGCACAAAGGAAAAACATCGACGATGACAACTGAAGGTCACTAGAAGATATTTCAATGCTTAATTTAGTAGGTTATAGGCAAAGAACTTATAATATACATCTTAAGGTTTTGAATGTGTACTTAGTTACCTTATATAACCATACAGTCAGGGTTAAAATGGTTAAAAGGCCTAGATAAGACTGCATGGTTGATGGTTGTACATAGTGATGATAAAGCAGGGAGTACAGTACTATTTGTGGGCTCAGTATTGGTAGTGACCTAAGAGTAGGGGTAGTACTATATTAGTGTCAGTGCATGTTGGGTTGTCGGTATGGAGGAGGGCATGGGAAGGCGGTCGTTTAAGTGGTGTGCTCACATGGGGTGATAGCAAGCGGTGATAGTGGTTGGTTCTGGAGAGAGTGTCCATGGTGTTGCTTGGTGAAGCCTGGTGGCAGCAGGAAAGAATCTAGGATGTCGAAGGGGCTAAAGAATTTTGGGTTATATCACATACAAATCAATTCAACCCATTATGGCATAAACACAAATTCATTTCAATTCCAAAACAATCACCACTCAAATTAGTAAACCCAAATTCAATTAACCCAATTGCATACAAATTCATTTCAACCCTAATGCAATTAACATTCAAATCAAAGCGCCATTAATCAATCCCAAATTACATACAAATCAGTTAAGCCCGTTATGTCATAAACCCAAATTCATTCCAATTCCAATGCAATCAATATTTAAACTAAACCCTGACATTACAAATCCCCAATCAATCAAACCTTAACACTTCAAAACCCTAAATTGCACAATTCAAACCAAAATTGTAACATTCAAGAATTTTAGGTTCTAAAAATTACCTCTTTTTTTTATTGCAGGCGACGGTAGTAAGGATGATCAAGGAATTGAAGTTGCAATGGAGCGGGAGAGAAAGAGAGAAAGAAAAGGGTAATTAGAAATCACAAAACTAAAGGATTCGGGCAAGAATAGAAAAATATTATCAAGTTACGAAAAGAATTAGAGATTAAAAGTCTCATCACTAAATTGAATTATTGAAACGGTGCATTTCAATTTAGCAATGGACTTCAATCAATTATTTTGTCAGCAGATTCTTTGTTAAATTGGCACAAATATTTTTTAGGTTAAAATTTTCAAAAAATTAGTTTCAAATCCCGTTAATAATCTAAAATTGAAAAGTCTCATTTTCAAGTTCAAATTCAGTTGATAATTCTATTACTAGCTTTGATAGGAAATTCAAGTCAAATTTATCAATGGAATTAGAGATGGAAATGTTATAATCCTTCAATAATTCCATCGTTAAATAATAAATCTCTTTGAAAATAATTTCATCTTACAAAGCATGATTTTTTTTTTTACGGAATATCTCCCAGGAAATATCCATTACTAAATTCCATTGTTAAATAGGATAAGAAGATATGACTAAATTAATATACAATTTGTCATGTTATATGAGATAATATTTTAAATAATCATGAAAAAAAATCTATAACGTTTGGGGTTACTCTAGTTTAATTTATTTTACACCCGCTTGTATAATCAATTATCAATCATGGGAAAATAATTTGCCTCGCCTTCTCGTGAACTTGGTTGATTCCCTACCATTTTTATAACGTTTAAAAAATGTGTCATGTGTAAGTGATATGGGTGGATTGTAAAAGTATGTCATTTATAGGGCGGGGCGGCTAAGAGCCAATGAGCTAGCCATCAGAAAAAATAATGGCAGCCGCCAACGATTGTCTTCCCACCATATAACACCACATGTATTGATGACCGTGACCTTTAAATACAATGAACGTTACCCTCAAATTCATGGGATTATTGTCCTTTTGTTCGACGCCACCATTGGGGATATATTATCCATACAAACCTACAGTGTCATTCATTTATTTATAATTAATACAGCCACAAAGCTTCTCCTTTTTCCATATAAAAATTCCAATATATATCTTCCATAAAGAGCACTCTGATTTTATTAAAAAAGAGATATCGACACACATAAATAAAAATAAAGAAAAATTTTAAAAAAATAGATAAAAATAAAGAGGTGTATAGATGCCTCAAAAATTGTATTCTGTATAGTCTATAGATTATATTTTTTCAATGAAATAAAAATCTTTACACCATATCGATCCCTTGGCAGATCCTTCTCAAATTAAATTGGTAACAAAATATTATAAAAGAAGATAATAAAGTTTTAAACCATGGAATATTAATTTATATATATATATATATATATATATAACTATAACATACGATAGATGTAGAACCACGGCAAAGTGCTAGAATCACCGCAGCCTGGAGGTCTTCTGTGTGTGTACATATATATACACAACCCATATTTATATTTATATTTATATAATTAGTTATACATATAATTCATGTATTAGGTATTGGTTAATATAAGATCAATTAGACAGCTAGCGATGGACTCTATCTCCCCTTGAGAACTTTTGATTATGGGTTTTACAGGTCCAAATGAGATTTACATGCACCAAGGAGTGTCCAATGCGTCGGAGTTAGCTAAATCCATGTTCCCACCTCCAGCATCTGCCATTAAAGGAAAATCAAGCGACATAGCAGCTTCAGCCCAAATACTCTCATAAAAAACTGGGAGCAGCTGGCTCCAGTTCATGGTTCCCCAGAATGGACGAAGCTCATCGTTGTGGATGGAGATGGGTCTGGCGCATCTTTCCATTTCCAGTGACATAGGAAGAGCCATGATGGATTCATTGGTATAGATTGGCCCCACGGCTTGTTGAGAAGCCATGGATATCATCGGAGTCTGCTGAATCTGAGTCATCTGGACAGTGGACGATGGTGGAACCAGCTTCTTAGGCTGAGAGTGAGAATTCTTATTATTGAGAGATATTGGATGATGAGGCAGATTGAGCTTTGCATCAGAGCCATAAAGCTTACGAGCAGCAGCATCATACGCCAAAGCAGCATCATAGGAGGTGTCGAATGTGCCAAGCCAGAGACGAGCACCGCGATTGGGTTCACGGATTTCAGCAACCCATTTACCCCAAGTTCTCTGTCTTACACCTTTGTAGGTGCAACTTGCATTTTCAGGGCCTCCTTTCCCTCTCATACACCCTTTTCTAGAGCTGGCTTGCCCTGTCTTCTTCACCTTTCTCTCCTGATCAATTTTCATGATTTCCACTCACAGATTGTTGTTTTAATAAAATATAAATAGAGTGAGGGTGATAAGTTGGTATTTATATTGGCAAAATAAAGAAGGAAGAATGTAAATACTGAAGTCAAATGTAACTGAAACGTGGCCTTTGGTGATGAACTAGAATGATCGTGTTGATTTCTCTCGGACACACTTGGCCTATGCCTTTGTTTGGATAGGAGCTAAAAGAACCTAAAATTTCAGTCTTGCTTTACTTACTGAGAACTAAAGAAAGCAGAAGGGTTAACATATCGAAAAGATAAAATGAACAAAGCTGCAGGGGGCAGGCGGTTTTCAGGACAGTGGGCTCTATTGTGTTTATGATTGAGCTTATTTGGATAAGTACGCGCAGGGTTTCAAAATTTGACACGCAACGATCTTTCTGCTTTTTCAAGTTGCAATTTTATTAAATTAATAATTTAATTTTTATGATTTCATTTTATATAATTATATTGAAATTATTTATAATTAAATTTTTATTATTAATTGATATTAATTTTAATTAATAAAATATTATTTATTCATTAAATTATATATTAATATTTTATTTTTATTAATGTATTATATTTACTTCAATAAAATTTATTTTTTAATTTTTTATTATCATATGAAAAAATTATCTTTTATTATTTTCTTTAGATGAAGAAAAAAAATTTATGTTAATAAATATTAAAAATATTAAATCTCTTTTCTGAAATCATTGATAAACAATAACAAAAAAAACTGAAAAAAATAAATTCCAATTAAATTTATTTAAATTAAATTTTAAATTATCCTACTATTTAGATCTAATACAAATTGGACTATTAAATTTAACATGAGTTGTTGAAGATTTAAATACAAATTATTTTAAACTTTATATATAATTATATAAAATAAAATTATAAAAATTAAATTATAAAGCCAATAAAATTATAAGTACTGTGTTAAATCTTTCTTTAAATTATTTTCTTCTAAGCAAATGTTCATGTTTTAAAAGAAGACAGCCTAAAATTAGAAAACTGCTCGTTCGTAGTTCCATAGAATGCCTCCAAATGCATATGAGAATGTAAAACCTGCTCTAGTGGATTGAGACTACTTACTTATGTACGCTGTCAGAATGTTTGTTATTTACTCGGGCTCATGGAAGTCACGATTTGTTAGATATCATTGATATCCATCAATTGGCATGAAACCATGAATCCATGAATTGATGGTGCTACTGTTACATGATCATATAGTCATCTCAAAACAATATTAGAAAATGATTACTTAACAAATGCTTTAGAAGTCCAAGATACAGAGATTCCATTACAATGTATGCATGGCATGTCCCAAAAGTTTATCAAAGGTAACAATACAGAAAAGAGAGAAATCAAGCATTCCAGCATGCCATTATCTCTTAAGGGACCGTTTGATACACTAATTCTTTTTTCGTTCATAAGAATCATGTTTTCCGAAAATGATAATTTCTGAGAATGTTAAAAATACATTTGATTTACCTTAAACATTCATGCGAATGTTAGACATCCTCACGATTGATTCTAATATAACTTTTTTGGAAATCTTGACATTTTTGTCCAAAATACCCCTATCTATTTTAAATTAAAAATAAATAGATGATGAGAGAAAAAGGATGAGAAAGAACGTGTGAGAGAAGATGAAAGAAAATGAGAGAGAAAATGAGATAGAAGATGAGAGAAAGAGTGAGAGGAAGGGGATGAAAAAGAAAGTGTGAGAGAGAGTGAGAAAGAATGAGAAAGAAAATATGAGAGAGAATAAAAGAGAAAGTGTGAAAGGGGATGAGAGAAAAAATGAGACAAAAGATGAGAGAGAAAGTGTGAGAGAGAATGAGAGAGAAAATGTGAGAAATGATGAGAGAGAAAGTAAATGATATATATGTCTTTTTTCTCATTAAGAAAAGATATATTTATCTTTTTTCCTACAAAAACATTCTCATCCTTATGAAAAACTAAGATTCCCAATCCCTCCCATGGAAATGATTTTGTAAAAAAATTGGCAAAAAATGATTCTTGAAAATCTTAATTTCCTAAGAATGTTTTTTTAAAAATTGACTACCAAACATAGGAAAGTTTCTCAAGTTAGGATTCCTAAGAAACTGAAAACTTTACTCCTACCAAACACCTCCTAAATGTATAATAAAATATTAGCAAACATGATACTGGAGTGTTATAACTAAACAATTGCACAAGACATGTACAAATGATATTAATCCCATTTTTACGATAGTCCATAGTTATGCTCAGATTGATCTATGGATTAGGAGCTTTGATCATCGACACAACATAATGCTTCAGTCATTTCACTTGGCAGTTCTCTTCTTTTGATTTTATTCTCATCTAAAAGCCCAATTGCGCCACCAAACCTTGTTCAGTTGCAATACCGTCTCAACGAAGCATTTCATGTCCATCTCATGGTGGCAGACTCAAACCCAATACTTCATTGGAATCTCTGCATTTCTTTAAAGCATGCCTTATATCCTTCAACATCTCATTTATCCTGATGCCCTTACTGCAAGAAGCAAAATGAAACAAATTTGATCTCCTAAGCGCTTTGTGTATTAAATAACGTATGATAAAACTTTGCCAAACAAGATAACAACCACTACACACGCTGTTAAGGAAACAAAAAAGGCTTCTAGGAAATAAATTCAAAGAAAGTTACGTGCACTTACAGAACGCTAACTCCCACAACAGAGAGAGGGCGTGGATAATCCTCAAGTTTTCTTTCCTTTCTGTCATCTTCATTGGACAATGATTCAACCGGGACTTCAGGGCTCGGCTTCCGCTCAGATGGCAGACCATCACTCCCAATTCTCAGTATTTCTTCAGTCAATGACGCTAGCCTATCCTTTGCCTGAGATAATAATAAGCACACATCTTTAAGTAATGTGTCTAATGCCCACAGGCCCATATATTTTCGACATCACATCAGAAGATAGGGAATCAATTGATAACACCACCCCTCCTACCCCCCCCCCCCCCCAAAAAAAAAAAAAAGGGGGGGGGGGGGGGGGGTGGGCGGGGTTAAAGAATATATGATGGAAGGCAATATAAGGAGACACCGGGAATAAGTTTTCAGTGTTTGTCTCTGGCCATGATGGGAGAGGAAAAAGAGACGGGGGAGACGGGTAGAAAAAAGAAGAAAGAAAGATAGGAGGACTAAATGATTTCTATGAATAGCATTACTTAAATTTTATTACTTTATAATGGTAAAAAATGTTCTCAGTGTTGATTCCATATTCTAAAGATTTACAAGTTTCTTGATGTATCAATTCAAATAAAACTCTTACATTGCTTATCTTGGTGTGGTTGCTGGGTTGGATGAAGGAGGTTAATTCCCAAGGACTTGTAAGGACATCAGGTTCTAGTGGCACATCAGATTCATCTCGTCCTCAGCCTGAACAAGCTGATAGATCTCGTTATGCCTTTGGGCTTCCAACACCAGTTTCTCTGGGGTCTCTGCAGTCCCCTGTATGTTCTTAGTTTCTGTTTTATTTAATTTTTTGGTCTTTAAATTACTTCATTTCTATGTACTCCTTATCTAGATTTGACCTTCTCTGTCTTCTACTTCCCCTACATGAATTGAACACCTAGGCACATCTGTTTGATGAGCGGAAAATCAGCTTGAAGTTTATTGGTTTTGTAGGTCATTCCTGATTCTTTGACAACTTTGTCCCAGTACCTGAATAATATAAGGCATGAATTTGATGCCATTGGTAAGTTTCACTATATTAAACACTTGAAATTAGAGATTTTGTGAATGGCTTGAGAGAAACCTCAACCAGAGAACTTTTATTTATACTCAAAGATATAGTTAAACAAATAAAACTCTAATACCTAGGCTAATAAGGAATACATATAGATAATTACGAAATAATCTAAGACAGATAACTACCTATTTTATTTACATAATTATACACTCCCCCTCAAGTTGGAGTATATATGTCATATGCACCAAGCTTGTTACAAATATAATTAACCCATCGACCTTGGAGAGATTTGGTAAAGATATCTGCTAGTTGATCATTGGAATTGGTAAAGGAGGTCACAATGTCTCCTGACAAAACCTTTTCTCAAACAAAATGACAATCAATCTCTATATGTTTAGTTCTTTCATGAAAAACCGGATTGGATACAATGTGCAAAGCTACTTGATTATCATAAATGAGTTTCATAGGTCCTATCTCACAAAACTATAGCTCTTGGACTAGTTGCTTCAGCCATATCAATTCACAAGTAGTTAGAGCTATAGCAAGATATTCAGCCTTTACACTCGACCTTGCAACTACTGCTTGCTTTTTACTCTTCCATGAGATCATATTTCCTCCAAAAAGGACATAGTATCTTGAAGTGGAACGTCTATCCATGGGTGATCTTGCCCAATTAGAATCTATGTATCTAACAATTTCAGTACTTCCTTTGTTTTTATATAACAATCCTTTCCTAGGTGCCTTCGTGGTGTATTTGACTATTCGAATCACTGTTCCCAATGATCATCATGAGAACTCAAAAACTGACTAACAACACAAAGGAAATGTTAGGTCCAGTGACTGTGAGGTAGTTCAATTTCCCAAGCAATTTACAATATCTTCCTGGACCTTTGGTCTGGTAGAAGCTTAACATTAGGATCCATCGAAGAATCTACAAGTTTACAATTTATCATCCCTGTCTCCTCCAAGATGCCTAAGGCATACTTTCTCTGACAAATAGCGATCCCATCTTTTGATTGGGCTATCTCAATTCTAAGAAAATACCACAACTTATCCAAATCTTTTGTTTGGAAATGTTGAAATATATGCTGCTTCAACTAATCAATGCCAACATGATCATTTCCAATGATGACAATATCATCCACATACACCACTAGAAATATGCAAAGATTAGATGAAGAATGTTGATAAAATACTGAGTGGTCATCTTTGCTCTGAATCATTCCAAATGCTTAAACAACTTGACTAAATTTTTCAAACCAATCCCAAGGTGATTGTTTCAATCCATATAAAGATTTTTTTGGGCGACAAACTATTCTAGACTACCCCTGAGTAACAAACTCAAGAGGTTGCTCCATATACACTTCTTCTTGTAAATCACCATGAAGAAAGGCATTTTTTATATCTAACTGATGAAGGGGTCAGTTGTGGATGGCAACCATGGAGATAAGTAGGCTTACAAAGGTACTTTTAGTCACAGAAGAGAAAGTATTAGTATAATCAACTCTATAAGTCTGAGTGTAGCTTTTAGCTACAAGACGAGCCTTCAAACGTTCAACTTCACCACTGGGGCCAACTTTCACTGTGTAAACCCATTGAGATCCTATAGGTGTTTTACCAGGAGGTAAAGGAGCAAGGTCCTATGTTACATTGGAGTTTAGAGCAATCATTTCATCAATCATAGCCTGGCGCCAACCCGAGAGCCTCTTCAACTATCTTGGGTATGGAAATAGAAGACAAGATAGATACAAAGCTATAGTGGGTTGGTGATAAGCGATGATAACTCAAGAAATTGTAAATGGGATTAGGGTTACGAGTGGAATGAGTACCTTTACGAAGAGCAATGGGAATGCTATTAGTAGGATTTAGGGCTGGTGCAACATTTGGACAAAAGGTGAATATTTCAGTAGGAGCTTCTTAAGTGTTTACCATGCGAGGACGTCGATGGTAAGTGAGAAATGGAGGCTGTTGATCTTGGAGTTGAGAAATTGGTGACTCTAGAGAGGCAAATTGAGGGGTGGGTAGAACTTCAAATACTATAAAGGACTCAATGGATGTGGTAAAATATGGAAATGCTTCAAAGAAGGTAACATCTGCTAAGACATAGTAACGATTCAACGTTGGAGAATGGCATTTGTATCCTTTTTTAAGACAATAATACCCTAAGAAAACACATTTGATAGCTTTATCCGACATTTTGTCGAGACCTAGAGAAAGATCATAAACAAAACAAATGCAACTGAAGACACAAAGGGGAATAGGATAAAGGGTTTCATTAGGGTACAAGATATCATGAGGCACTTGATCATTTAAAACAAAAGATGGCATGCGATTAATGAGATAACAAGCAGTG
>JANHAO010004224.1:0-24608 GCA_026873985.1 Saraca asoca
CCAAATACATAATAACTCAGCTGGAAACATGACATTTTAGCTCTTAAAATGCTAAGTATGAGGGCAAATAAATATGTCAAATCTTATGCTATCAGTAATCATTGTTAAAAGTTTACACATCTAAATTCGAGAGGCATTTTCTTTTCTTGGAAGAAGTTAATAATGCTTCTCTCTTGAGAAATTTTTGGAGAGACTACCCTTCAATTTGTTTTTATTATTTTATCCATCGCTTTAAAAAAGCTTTTGTTCTTTTCTATTTGTGACTTTAAAAACTAAAAAATATATTTATTTTTTAATTTTATTCTCATAATTTCAATAAATGCTCAACTATCTCACACGCTAATTGGTTTTTAATGAAGTATACATTAGTAAAATATAACTATTTTTCTTGTAATTAAAATTATTTATTAACCTCCTTAATGATTGTACATCTACTTTAAATCACAGATAAAAAGGAATAAAAGGAGTAATTCATTTTGTTGTGTGTATTTATGGAGTAAGGCAAAATGAGCTGACAAAGGCCTAACAGGAGACGAGTCCAATCGTATTTCTAGAGTGAGGCAAAATGGGCTGACAAAGATCCAATAGGAGACGAGTCCAATCGAAAAGGGCTCAGGCCATCCAAAAACTGAGATCGCTTAGCAAGGGTACCAACTAGTTAACTACAAGCTCAAGATGCGGGATGAGGCCAAGGTCAACCCTAGCCATCTTCCAGAAGACTCATTTTGATTGAATCTGTGTACGAGACTAACTAGCATGGTCAACAGGTTGCCTAACACGAGCTTGGACTGCCAAGCGAGCTGCCCTAAGCATGGGTATGGAACTTCTAGGTCTAGTAATCGACTGGAGGAACATTCTCCCAACCGACATATCAACCTCTAAAAATCAACAGTGAATTGCCAAACATTTATTGCCTGTTAAGCATTTATTGCCTACAGAGGTGGAAGTGATAGTTTTTCAATTTGTCAAATTACACTTGTAACCCCCTTTACCTCTATAAATAGGGGGAAATCATTGTAAGGGATATAGTGAAAAATACATACAAAAATTCTACCAAAATAGTGAAAGAACTTATGAAAAGAGAAACAACTGCAAAAAAGCAAATACAACCATTGTGGATGTAGGGATCACACTAACTTTGGCCGAACCACGTTAAAAATCTTCAGTGTTCACCTTGCTCTTCCTTCTCACTGTTCTTACTGTTTTCTTGCATTTTCACACTTCTTACAACAATTTGGGCTTTAGAACATTTGGTTAACTGATTACCAAAATTAACTGTAAAAATTTTGGCACTAAAAGGAAGGCTAGATTACTTTTCTACTGGCACACCGACCAACTGAGATGGCAAGAGGAAGAACAACCAGAAGTTCTGAGGCCACCGCTAATTAGTTGGGTTGTCATAAAGAACAACAATGAAACACATTAGTAGATGGAAACCCATTTCTAGTGAGCACTTCTTCTATCCCTACCACTGGTTAGCCCATCTCCATTCCTTTAGGAGTTGATGATGTACAAGCATTGTGTCAGTTCCAAGAAGTGCTCGAGAATATAGTCAAGAGGTTTGCTGATTCAGTTGCTACTCTACCTAGGCGCACACCAAGGGGGTTCAAGGACAAGGTGGAGCAATTGCGATTGGAAGAATAGTCTAGGAGCCACAAGGAAAGGCATTGCTCCAAAAGGAGAAGCTGGCTAGAGAAAGGCCTCTATGAGTAGACTCAGCTCACTCCACTAACTCGTAACCTGAATCTCAGGATCATAGAGCTCACAAGCATGATGGAAGTTGGTGCCTTGGGAGCTCGCACCGCACCGAGGGCTCGACTATAGGTTGTGACAGTACTAAGGGTCAATGATCTAAAACACAAGATTCAATAATGGAGGAGCTACTACAAAGGGTACAACAATTAGAGAAACGTCCCTTAGTTTGGGATCATTTAGTTCACTACAAGAAGAGGACCCCATTTTCCAAGGAGGTCCAGATAGAGCCTCTCCCTCACATATTCAAGGTTCTTGCCATCCCACCATATAACAAGAGAAGCAGTCCATATGACTATTTAGATGCTTTCAACATCTAGATGGATCTTTAGATGACCAATTCTTTGGTTAAATGCCATGTCTTCTTAACTGTTCTTGGAGAGGTACCTCGAGTATGGTTCAAGAGCCTTTCAGCTTGTAGCATTGACAGTTGGAAAGAGTGTAAAAAAAGATTTATTAATCAATATAGAGCTCTCAGGAGGTAGCTCACACCATCTTGTCACCTCGCCACAATCTTTTAGTGGAGGGATAAATCATTGAAAGATTATATTATGAGATTCCATTGTGAGGTTAACAACATAGAGAATCCCTCCAACGACATCATCCTAATAGCAATCTCAATGGGGCTCCGCAAAGATGGGAAGCTATATAAAAGCATATATAAATCTCAAGTGAGGGATTTGGGAAAATTTTATGAGCTCGTTGCCAAAGAGGTTAGATGGAAGGTGACCTTCATTCTAAAGAAGCTTAGATAGAGGAATGAGATGAGTAACTCCACTCTCAGCTAGAACAAAAGAGGGAAAGGCAAAATGGGCCAGAATGATAGTGTCGGCATCCAACCTGCAAAGAAAGCTAGGAGGCAATGACCTTAACCATAAGGTTGCCACGACAATTACAGCATCTTGTTTGACACCCCAGAGAGGATATACATGACAAAAAAGCATCGGGAGGATTTTGGACAGCCCAGGCCCATAAAGACCCCACATAAGTTCAAGGATGTCGATAGATTTTATGCCTATCATAATGATATCGGGCACTATACTTTTGAATGTACGTCACTCAAGGATGTTATTGAAGATCTGATCAGAAGAGGCTGCTTGAGGGACTATGTGGCACAACCCATGGGATAGCAACCTCCACAGCCTCAATAGCCAGCACAACGATTGCCCCAACAAGCCGAGAAGGAGCAGTCGAATGTAGTAAGAACTATCTTCACAATCCATGGCAGGTTGTATATTATGGCCACTTCGAATAGGTCGCGTGAATTCTATGTGTGAAGTGCTAACCACATCTTGCTCGCAGGTTGTGAATTTGAAAAACCCACCAAGAAGGTCAGAGTTGCCTTTAAGAGCATCACCTTCATGGACGATGATGCACGAGGAGTCCAGTCCCCCTATAATGACACACTAGTCATTCAGGCTAAGATTGGCAATGCTGAGGGCGGAAGATCATGCTAGATACTAGCAGCTTAGTGAACTCCATGTATAAGAAATGTTTTGAGCAGATGGGACTGAGCGATGACCATTTGAAGTCTTCCCCTGAGGCTTTGTTTAATTTCACAGGGGATGTATTACTTTTAGTGGGGCAGATTAGGCTTCTTCTCACCTTAGGGGACTCAAAATATCAAGCCACCATCTTGGCAAACTTCTTAATCGTAGATTGTCCTTTAGCATATAATGTGGTGCTGAGATGACCTAGAATGAATGATCTGGACATGATTATGTCCACCAGGATGCTAACTATGTGGTTCCCAACCCCCAATGGGGTTGAGTGTGTGCGAGGTAAGTAACATATAGCCCGATGTTGCTACAAAGATGCTGTCAAGATCGGGGAGAGAGAGAAGGGTTAATATGATTTTTGGCAGAGAACTTCAAACTCCTAGTACAATGGGGTCAATCATGACCTCGATCCTTGTGACTTATATGCAGATAGAGAAATTAGGCTCATAGAGGAGCCCAAGGATGTGCATGTCAGTGAGGCAAATGTTAAGAGATACCTCAAGCTGGGGAAAAACTTGCCCCTCAACGTGAAGACCCAGTTGGCTGAATCCTTCAAGGAAATCTTGATGTTTTGCTTGGAGTCATAAAGATATGGTAGGAATTGTTCCTAAGATCATGTCACATAAACTGAATATTGATCCTCACAACAAGCCAGTTTGCCAGAAGAGGAGGTCGATGACTATTGATCACTTTAACACTGAAGGAAGAGGTGGATAAGCTCTTGGCCAATAAGTTTATCCAAGAGGCTCACTACCCAACCTAGGTGGCTAATCCTATATTAGTGAAAAAGAAAAATGGGAAATGGAGAACATGTATTGATTTCACTGACCTCAACAAAGCCTATCCGAAGGATAGCTTCCCTTTGCTAAAGATTGATCAACTCATTGATGCAACTATTAGGCACCAGGTCCTTAACTTTATGGATGCTTATTTAGGGTACAACCAAATTGCCATGGAGCCCTAGGACAAGGAACAAACCTCGTTCATTATAGATCATGGGCTGTATTGTTATATGGTGATGTCTTTTGGACTGAAGAATGTAAGAGCGACCTATTAGCAGTTGGTCAACATGATGTTCAAAGAATAGATTAGAAAGACTATGAAGGTCTATATGGATGACATACTCATGAAGTCCAAACAAGTCGGGATCATGTGAAAAACCTGGATGAAATGTTTCAAAATTTGAGGAAATACAAGATGAAACTAAATCTGCTTAAGTGTGCATTTGGAGTGGCTTCAGGAAAATTTCTTGGGTTCATGGTTAACAATAGATGAATTGAAGTGAACCCAAAAAATATTAAGGCACTCAATGACATGAGGCCCTCGACTAGGGTCAAGGATGTGTAGAGTCAATTGGCCAGGTCGCTGCACTTGGTAGATTTATTTCCAAAGCAACGAATAAGTGCATACCCTTTTTTAATGTGCTAAAGAAGGCCAAATGGTTTGAGTGGACTGAGGATTGTAAAACTGCTTTCCAACACTTAAAAGAATACATGGGCCAAGCTTCACTACTAACTAAATCGTAAGAAAGCAAGAAGCTCATTCTTTACCTAGGAGCATCTCAGCACGCTATAAGTGTAGCTCTAGTTTAGGAAGAAAATGGAGCTCAACTCCCAGTCTATTGCGTAAGCAAGAAGTTGTTGAATGTAGAAGTGAACTATTTGCCTATGGAGAAGCTTACTTACTACCTTGTAATTGCTTTTAGGAAACTACAGCCTTACTTTCAGGCACACACTATTAAGGTGCTCACTTAGTACCTATTAAGGTAGACTCTATAAAAGACTGACACCTTAAGTCACTTGCTCAAGTGGGCCATCAAGTTGGCCTAGTTTGACATTCAGTACAAATCGAGGTCGACGATCAAGGGGCAAGCCTTAGTGGTTTTTATTACAAAATTTACCAGATTTGTGAAGGAGGAAATGGAGACTTCAGGAGGTTCGTGTTGGGAGCTTTACGTAGATAGGTCCTCGTGTGAGCAGAAGGTGAGGGCACGAATACTTTTTATCAGCCCCGAGGGACACAAAATCCTTTGTGCACTGAGATTCAGATTCCAAGCCACTAACAATGAAGTAGAGTATAAAGCACTGCTTGCAGGTCTCCACTTGGCAAGGGAGGTATGAGCTGAAAACTTAAGGATATTTAGTGATTCTTAGCTCGTTGTCTATCACATAAAGGGCGAATATCAGATGAAGGGATCGAAGATGGCTATCTACCTTCAAAAAGTTCAAGAATTACTTAACAATTTCTAGACGTACGAGGTGAGTTAGATCTCATGAGCTTAGAACGCACATGCAGATGCACTAGCTCGCTTGGCCGCAACCAAAGATATGGATTTCTCAGGTGCAATCCCGGTGGAATTTCTTCCATCACCAGGCATTGAATAGAAAGACATCGTGATGATAGCTGTTATGGCACAAAACTTATGGATGAGCCCGATCTTGAAATATTTACAAGATGGTGAGCTACCAGAAGACAAATTAAAACACGCTGTGTACGAGCTCGAGCTGCAAGATATTGCATCATCGATGATGTGCTATATAAAAAAAGGTTTCCAACATTACTCCTCAGGTGCATTGATGGCCCTAATTATGACATCATCCTAAAAGAAATTCACACTAGTAATTGTGGAAACCACACTGGTGGGGCTATCCCTGGCTTAAAAAGTGCTCTAGCAAGGGTTTTATTGGCCAATCATGAAGCAGGATGCAACTAACCTTGTCAAAAGATGTGATAAATGCCAAAGGTTTGCTAAAGTTTCGTGAGCCCCGCTAGCCTATCTTCAACAGATGATTAACCTTTGGCCCTTTACAATATGGGGCATTAAACTGATCGAACCTCTGCCCATAGGCTATGGGAGCTGCAAACATGCAATAATAGCTATTAACTAGTTCACAAAGTGGGTAGAGGTGAAAGAATTGGCCCAGATTTCCTCCTCAAAAGTTAAAAAATTCATCTGGAATAACATTATTTACAGGTTCAGAGTCCTCCAGCAAATTGTAACTAATAATGGGACCCAATTCAGTAGTGAGCAGTTTGTCAATTTTTGCAATGACCTTAGGATTGTAAAGAGCTTCTCAGCAATAGACCATCCTCAGGCCAAAGGACAAGTCAAACCTATAAATAAGATCATCAAATAGATCTTGAAGACATAACTGGAGGCTAGAAAGAGGGCATAGGTAGATGAGCTGCCAAAGTACTCTAGGCTCACAGAACTACAGCACGTAGCACCATAGGAGAGACTCCCTTCTTGGTAGTTTATGGATTTGAAGCTATGATACTAGTAGAATTTGAAGTAACTTTGCATAGAAGGGCTACTTTCAATTTAGAGGATAATAACCAACTTTTCACGATGAATTTTGACCTCGTCGAAGAAGCAAGGGACATAGCTCACCTTAGGATCATGACCTATCAACAACGGGTCATGAGATATTATAACTAGAAGGTCCAAGCTTGGAACTATAGAGTAGGCAATCTCATGCTATGCCTCATTCTGTCGGGAGCCTGCAAGGCCAGCGACAAGGCGCTAGGCCCGAATTGGGAGGGCCTATACACAATAAAGGAGAATTTGGGTAATGGAGCTTATCGCTTAACAAATGTAAATGGGGCTAAAATTCCTCAAGCCTAGAATGCCAAACACTTTCAGCCATATTATCAATAAATTCAAGCACAGCTCTGTAATTCTGTACCATTATTCAAATCTCAATAAAGAGGCCTAAAAGCTATCTCCTTTAATTCTATATAAACTCTTCGATATATCTTCAAAGCATTACTCTTAAAGCAAATTGATCTTAAAATAACTCGACCAGAACTTGATTAAGCCGCATTCAGGCTTTCAGCTCGAACAACAGTCTTAGAAGGCTAGAGGAGTCGTGGCTTGCCAACAGGGCTCCACCTACACTAATAGTGTGTGAACCCCTGAAATCCATCTATGTTAGCAATGTTTGACCTCCTGAGGTCCATCCATGTTAACATTGTATGATTTCCTAAGGTCTGTCTAGGTTAACAATGTGTGGTCCGTAGAGGCCTATCCATGTTAATGATGCTATCTTCTAGGCACTCAATTTGATAAATATAGCCCATGATTGGCTTATAAGGCATTCAGGCTACTAACTCGACCAGTTATTTGGAGAGCTACAAAAGCCACCACCTACTAATCTAGCATTCATGCATAAAGCCACGATTTGCTAACAAGAGTATTCAAGTATTTTGACTGGCAAAAATCTAGAAGATTAATAAACTAGAATGAATAGTAGAGTTAAATAGATTTATCTTAGAACAAATAGCCTGTACAAGTTCATCAAAAAATAACTACTTTCATTATAGACGATTGTCCAGTCAAAATACATCTAAAGTGTTCAAAATAAAAAGTACAAGGCAAGGGTGCGGTAGCATAATCTATGGAGAGGCCAAAGGCTTAGATGAGTCCTAAGGGGTTAGAGAGTTAGTGAAAGGTGTAGGCAAGTTCTCTATCATCTATTCCTCAGACCCTACTATTGCTCTTTCCTTGACTTACAAGCTACCTTTGACCTGAGTGTCACCCTAAGTAGAACTTTTACCACTAATTTCTACACCTGGAGTTGAAGCTGCCCTCACATCCTCTATGAAACATTGAATAGTTGCCTTAACATCCCCACCGAAAAAGGTGAAGTCCATGTCCGGGTGCTTTTTCCATAAAGTAAACAAAAAGCTATTGCTGGTGTTGAAGATTGCAACATCTTTAGCCTATGTGACAATAGCGGTAGTCTCCCTTTGACTTAGGCCACCTTATCCTCTACTCAAGTAGCCCTATCCTCAACACGAGCTGCCCTCTCCTTGGTAGCTTCCTCTTTCTTTTTTGCAGCCTTAGCCCATCTCACTGTCACATCTAGCTCATTTTGTGATTGCCTTAACTCATCAGTCGTTTGGGGAGCTTTGAGATTAGGCTAGACATCTTGCGATGCAAATCATCCTCAGCCTCCTTTTTAGTAGACTTGGCACTCTACAGTTGGGTCTCAACATGTTT
Organism: Saraca asoca; assembly: GCA_026873985.1. Classification (NCBI taxonomy): domain Eukaryota; kingdom Viridiplantae; phylum Streptophyta; class Magnoliopsida; order Fabales; family Fabaceae; genus Saraca; species Saraca asoca. Next base: position 8,254 of record JANHAO010004224.1, read on the forward strand.
TAGTTTCTTCCTCAACTCTAGTGCCTTTATAGTCAAAGTAACCAGGTTGCCTTCGAGCTTGCTCCGCTCCTCATCCTAGACTACAATCTCGTCCTTTAACTTGATTGTTTCCAATGCACCTTGAAAAGACCAAAATGGTTAGATTACTCACCAAGGAATTGAAAAAGTTGGAAAAGAATGATACCAACCAACAAACAATGGTGAACTATTATGCCCGCCAAGGCGTTACCACGCATTTGGTAACATTCCAATGCTTTTGTATGGGTTCCTAAAACTTAGTCTACATGCTTGTGAAGAAAATCATAGTATACCATTGTCTTGGGACCTAAACCTCCAGGTAGGTCCCTTGGCGTGTCCTTGGACTCCTCTTCTAAACTAATAATGATTTCCTTCCTTTTATTAGTTCTTTATTTTTTAGGAGGAGGCTTATCTGGAGATTTTTCCCCATGACTAGGAGACCTCATTAGCCCTCTTACGACCTCAAATGGTTCCAGCTGTGAAATAGGGATAGGTATCTGTGAAGTCTCCACTGTAATTGCCAAAGAGGAAAAATGACTAACTTGAGTAAGAAATGGAGTGGTGGTAGGCCTTAACCTAGCTGAAGGGGGAGGTTTGATAAGATTAAGTGTCACCATATCTCCACACTCCTCAAAGTCTGCTAGAGTGACCTACCTAACTCTGCGAGCTCCAATATCTTGCACACTATCAAGAAGCTCGATGTTAAGGGCAAAAGAGAGCCCCTATGCTTATAGAAGCTCCTTGTTGAATTTTAGGTCATTTTGGTGATCCTCAAAGACAACGAACTGATTAAATGCTTTAGCTTCATTCCCCCTTAGCACTGGTTTCTCTTTCCCAGCTCCGTCTATAAGATAGAACAAAAAATTAGATTTAAGATAGAGTAAAATGAATAACAAAGCTAGCCTATATTCCTCAGTTCACTTACTAAGATTTAAAACAAATGCAAAATTCTGTAGATAATGCAAGGATAGGCAGGAGATGTAAAACTAATAGGTGTTGTAGTTTCCCACGTTGGATTTCCCTTTGGCATCCCCTTGAGGCAAAATTTTCTTATAAATAGAAAAATGGGTTATGAGGTAATAAATCCCTTCTCGCAGTCCAATGCTACAAACTTCGAAGGAGGGAGAGCAGCATGGTCATTATGTGTAGGTGCTAAAATAGGATAACCCCTTAGAAAATGATATGCATGATCTATCCCCCCAAGCTCGCAAAACTTGATGCTTGAGGGGTGATGGGCAAAGGGTGTATGGTCTACAAACCCCTCAGGTTCGGGGTGAGCTGTGAACTCCTGTGTGACCTCACCATTCTAAGAGGTCACCTCCACTATGACACAAAGCAACTCCTCACTCCTTTCAAAAGATTCAATATCTTCACTTATTATTTGGTGACTATGGTGTCTATGAGATGGAGACATCTACATAAAGAGAAAAAGAAATGACTAGGTTGCTAAAGGCAAACTGACCCTAACTTTGAGAAATTTACTTTAACAAAGGTCCTTCTATGTAAAAGATCACATACGCCTTGAGTCACTAAGACCCAAACTCTAGATACATGAGGGGCTTGACCACTAGGCCACTAAAGCCCAGAAAACTAATGGAAGACTCAAATAGTAATCAGAAGCCCTAGCATCTACTGACAGACTGACTGGACAAACTGAACACGACAAAAGAAAATGTGCAAGTAAACAAGTTTAGCTGACGCTCCAGATTATTTTCTGACTAAAAGTAAGCAAAACTCCACATAAGCCATAAAATAGAGACACCCAAAAATCAAAAATTGGAAAGGAAAAACTCACCATGTTAACCAGAGAAAAAGGTTTGAAGTGTCCACGAAGTTGTTCTTCAATAACCAGAACTTGAACTATCAGCCTCATGAGCCGGAACAACACTGACGATAGCAAATGGCAATGAACAGTCATAGGTGTGACAAATAGAATGAGAAAGGAGAAAATCTATAAGTTTCAGATTCCAAATGACAAATGAAAGGGGAAAAAGCTTCTCTTCAATTTATATCATGCATAATCTAATCATTGGATTTGGGAACTCTTCAAATACCCACAATTTGACAGTCCAGCAGATGCCAGCAATAAGTTAATGTCAACCTGGCAAAGATGTTCATTGGAGGTAGGAATAATCACATGGTGAAGTGACAGAAACTCAAGTTATAGATAAAACAAGAAGTATGTCGAATGGTCTAGATGATCATAGATCACAAGCAACGAACTATAGGTCCACACCATGACCAACTTATACTAATTAAGGCACAGGTTTCATGCAACCTCTTACCACCTACATGCGTCCAACTTTCTTAGGCACCAGATGCACTCAAACTTATGCTAGTTGAAGCGTACCTAATCACATATTAAGCACTCGACCTCATGCCAGTCAAGGCATGACTCTTATATGACCTGCTACTCCCAGCTCTTATATGACCTAAAAGCTCATTACAAGCTGAAGCACTCTGGTGCTCATACTCATTACTAGCTGAAGCACTTTGGTGCTCAAGTTCATTGTCAATTGAAACAAATTAATGCAACTGATTGGTTATTCAACTCTATATTTGAGTCTATTCATGAAGAGATCACATGTTATCTTCTGCAATATATGAAGCATACAACATGATGCACTTGGAAAAGTAAAGATATTATGCAAAATTTCATTAAAAAGCCTCTTTCAACGAAGTGAATTTACACAAGAAAATTTGAAGTACAAAGATTAGAATAAGCCTATAGCTATAATAAGTAGGAGGAACTGACTTTTAAGAGCCAGATCCCCTGAGCAGGAGCAAGCTGAACTGCTCCAACACTTCCTCATCCTCTATCCAAGCTAAAAGCTTCTCCCCTAACTTGAATGCCCTGCGGTGCTTGGAAAGACCAGACGGTCAACTCAACCGTGCAAGGGGCAAAAGAAAGAAGGGGAAGGGCTAAATTTCAACAAGTTGGAGGATCAGTGAGCTGATCGAATTGCTCTAGCTTTTTCTTCTTGTCCTCCTCCTAAGCTAGGAGCTCTTCCCTTAGCCTTGCAACTACTTGGCACTTGGAGAAACCAAACAATAAACTCACCATGCAAGGAAACCAAAGAACAGAGGTGAAAAAGCTACATTATTTATCTTGACCATGAGGAGGCTATGGAGGAATGCAACAAAACTTCCTAGGATCCTCAGAGAGGAATTGTCCATGGGAGCTTCCTATAACAAAACTTCCCAGGATCCTCAAGGAGGAATTGTCACAGTAGGCCATACATGCTTTGTAGCACTTCATCAAAGACTTGGACCATCAGAAACATGGGGGGCTCAGTCGATACACCTATAAGGACATTTTGTGAAGAAGGGAGAGGGTCATTCATGCCTTATATAGATCAGTCTGACTTCACTGATGAATCTAGAGATTGTTCAGCTATTCTAAATCAAATAGTCTAGCAAAAAGTGAGATTGCCACGTCAATAGCTATAAAAAATACACACTAAATGGTTAGCTAGATGAGGTAGTAGGACAAGAAGTTTGAAATGACAATATGGAAAATTGCAAGTAAAGACAATGATGACATGGCAAATGGAGATTTTGACAACATTGCAAACTGTAAGCAAGAACTTTGCTAATAAACTACAACTCCTAGTCCACAAAGTGAACTGAGAGTTAGAGGGCTAATGTTATGGGTATTTCTAGAGCAAGGCAAAATAGGATGACAAATGCCCAATAGGGGATGAGTCCAATCGAAAAGGGCCCAAGCAGTCCAAAAATTGAGGTCGCTTAGCAAGGGTACCAACTCACTAGCCTTGAGCTTAGGATGCAGGATGAGGCCAAGGTAGACCCTAGCCATCTTCCAGAAGACTCATTTTGATTGAACTAGAGTACGAGACCAATTAGCATGATCAACAGGCCATCCATCGCGAGCTTGGACTGCCAAGTGAGCTACCCCAAGCAAGGGTACAAAACTCCTAAGTCTAGTCATCGGCCAAAGGCACATTTTTCCAACTAACACGTTAGCCTCCAAAAATTGATAGTGAATTGCCAAGCATTTATTGACCGTTAAGCATTTATTACCCATAGTGGCAGAAGTGATAGTTTTGCAATTCGTCAAATTGCACTCGTAACCCTTCTGCCTCTATAAATAGGGGAAAAATCATTGTAAGGGATATAGTGAAAAATACATATAGAAATTCTACCAAAATAGTGGAGAACTTATGTATTGAGATTCTGAATAGAGAAACAACCGTAAAAAAGCAAATACAACCACCGTGGACGTAGGGATCACACTAACTTTAACCAAAACCACATTAAAAGTCTTCAGTGTTCATCTTGTTCTTCCTTCTCACTACTCTTACTTTTTTTTTTTTTTTTTTTTGCATTTTCACACTTCTTATGGCAGTTTAGGCTTCAGTACTTTTGGTTGACCGATCGATTACCAAAATCGACTATCAATACTATTTAAATTATGTTATTTAAACTAAATTAATTAGCAATTATTGTGAAGCAGACATGGTAGCTAATTAAGTTAATGAATTAATTAGCTGATCGTGGTGGTTCCAAGCATTTTATGAATTTATATTATTTAGGATGAAAGATAATTTTAAATGTTGAAATGAATCATTATAATTATTAATATAAAAATTAATAACTCAGAATCAAATAAAATAATAAATAATTTTTAAAATTATAATTATTTTTATTTATTGTTTATATAATTATAATCATCCATTTTCTTTTTTAAAGTTAAAACCCATCCTTTACATAAGAGTATTTGATATTGGATGCCATGGATTTTCTTCTTTCTTGAAAGTCAAAAATCTATATTAAAGTTATCAATTTTTTTTTTCCTCAAAAACCACCACTGACATTGGCGAGGTCTATTTTGGTTACATGTCCAGTCAAATTTCATAACTTGGCACATATTAGTCAAATCTTTTTTGCTCGCCGAGAAAATATGCATACATTTTTCACAGTTTTGTCACTTGCACAAGGTGAGCTAGCTCCTTCACCTTGTGCTTTCCTTAACTCGTATACCTGTCCACCCCCATTGGGCGTCACGCTGCAAATTATGTTCCAATATCAGGGTAAGTATTTTCTTCGTAACACTTATTTTTAAACTTATTCAATAGAAAAAAAATAATTATCAATTTTATTATACATATCTATATTAAAATTTATATTTTATAATTTTCAATGAATTAAAAATTATAATTAACTTTTGTTTATTAGGTGAATAAAAAGTGGTACGTTATGATGAGAAATAGTTTTTTCTCTTGTTAAGACAAGTGCTCTCCTTCATTTTTACGCAGTTTATTATTGTTTCTTCATGCCTAGATTGCTCGCCGCATGTCTTCATCCTTGGTTTTTCTTTTTTAAAAAGGATTATATAACATACAGATATTTTTAATAATCTAGTTATAATATATCTTCTTGTTTTAACAAATGAAAGAAATTGTCACAATTTTTAATATTTTAAAAGTTATAAACTAGAATTTTCAATCAATGTGGATTTCATCAAACTGATGTATGAATAGGAGAATTGACAAATAATTCTTTTCATTTTGGTAAGAATAAAAACATAAACTATAGCTAAAATATATAAAAATTTCTCAAAAAAATGAAAAATGATATGCTGCTAGATTTAACTTTTGGGTTATGTTTTAGTACACTTTAAAAAAAAAATTGTATCGATGCATATTTTTATAATTTTTTTTATTAAGGTGTGACTTGTTTTGATGGAAAACATCTTCTGTGGCAATATTCTCATTTATCTATGTTTATTGTTATAAAATATAAAAATAATAAAAAATATTTTATTTATTCAATATTATATATAAAAAGTATAATAGAAAATAAGATCTCATATTTTAAGGAGGAAGTCGTTTTTCCAGCTATCATGACACCAAACATTATTTTGTTAAAGACAAAGAGGGTGTTTGCCAAGAGGGGTTTTACCTGTTTGATTAAATTAATTAATTATTTTAAATATTTGATAAATAATTGTTTGAGTTAGGTTTTTAGCCTTTAAAAAGTTAATTTAAAAAAGTTGAGGAATCTAATTTTTTTAATTAGTTGATTAACTTTTAGAGTGTAAAAAGACACCACTATCCTTGATCGATTTAATTTTTGACATATATGTCCTTGATATAGAGAAAAATCCTGATAAAAATTATGCATAAAATATATTATTTGATCTTTTCTGCTTTTTCTCCAACCATCAATTTATAGGAATTAGCAATATAAATGAAAACAATAATAACAATTAATAATTATAATAAACTTAGTTTTTTTTATATAAAAGTATCTATTTCTTAATAAAAAATTTATAATAAATTATAACTATTTGCCTCTTAAAAGAAAATATAATAAATAATAGATTATAATTATTTATTTCTTAAGAGAAAATCTAAAAATTATAATAAATTGTAATTATTTATTTTTAAAGGAAATCTAACAAAAATCAATTATAATTATTTATATTTTAAAATAAAATCTAATAAATTGTAATTATTTATTTCTTAAAAGAAAATCTAATAAATAATAAATTACAATGACCTATTTTTTAGAAGAAAAATTTGATAAATAATATATTAATATACAAAATATTATTAAAATAAAGGAGTACTCAAATGAATAATAAAATATATCCATGTTCATATTTGTTATTTTACACATAAATAACTAAAAATAAATAGTTAATTTTACTAAACATTTTTATATAAATCACTAATATTATCAACTAATCAAATCAGTTAAATGCTAATGTAATCAGTTCATAACAAATGTAATAAATTGATTGTTAGATAGGGCTAAGGTATATAAGTGGTAAGTAAATTTATTTATATACAAGAAAATAAGATTTTATTACGAAAAATGTCATCCGATAATACAAATGGAGCCTAAAAGTTACAACTTTTTAATTAAAAGTTGCAATTTTTTTTTATATAAATATAAAAAATTTTGAAACTTTTTTGTTACAACTTGGAATAATGGAATTAATTTTTATGTATTTTCTATACATAAAATTCAAATGCACTTACAACTTTATATGTTATACGTAAAATTTATACACCCTTGCAATTTTTTATTAAAAAATTACAAGATTTTATATAAAAAGTACAATAGAGGTAAAAGTAATTTACTCTTTTATTTCAAGATTGAATAAGATTGCATGATTTTGAAAATAATAATACGTAACTTTTATTTTAATGCGCAACTCGCATTCTTCGCGAGTCAACTCGTAGTTCAAAATTTACCTTACATGATTTGACTTGTGAGTCAACTTGGCTAGAATAATTTTGAAATAATAGTTAGTAACTACTTTATCACTATAAATAGTTTATGCTCTCATATCCTCAGTGCAAGCACTAAATTCTAAGAGGTTGATACTATCCATTCTTTTTGAACTTCATCTATTTATTCTATTACAACTTCTTGAACTAGATTTAAGTGAATTCAACATATAAAGCTTCATTCTATAATATAAACTTTTGAGTTCTTGCTTTTCACTTTCATTTCATCTCAAAATTTCTTGGTTACTAAACCTTAGGTTAGAAAGAGTATGATATCTTTTCTATCCTTAACTTTAAGTAAGGTATTTCAAATGGGTTTCGATTATTAGGATATACAATCATTTTAGAGGCTTTTCCTTGCATTGGATTCAAACTTGGAGGGACATATCATAGTGGAATTGAGCTTCTTTCAAGCTTGAAGAGTGGATAAATATTTTGGACTGGATCTTTAAGGGGAACCATTATAAAAATTCGCATTTGAATCCTTCTATTCCTACTCTTTTATTTTTTTTCTACACTTTATATTCTTAATATTCATTTTTGTTCAAGTTAATGTTGAGTAATTAATGTGTTGAGTTTTAGATTGTTAGGGCTGATTTTATGAGATTATTGACCATTTGTTTCTAAAATAATGAAATTATTTGAAAAATTGAAAAGGGGTTTTGAAAAATGATTTGATTAGTTGTAAAATCCTCAAACCACTTCACACCCTCTTGGTGAAATCCTTGGCTATAATTGGCATCATAGCTTGGCTCTTATTGTTAAGGTGTGCTCGCCTTAAGAGGATCCAATGGATTCAAATGGTTTTGGTATTTTACCTAAGCGTCCTCTGTTGAATAAACTCCTGAGATACAATGGATAACACTATACGTACTGGAAACAAAAGATGAAGGATTTCATTGAGGCCATTAATATTAACATGTGGGAAATAGTGAAAAATTTATAAATCTACAGATTAAACTTGAAAACAGCATAACCATTTTAAAAACCAGAAGCAATTGAAGTGAGGATGAAAAGAAAAAAGACCTTCTCACTTCTAAGGTTAAATAGATTGTGTTCAATTCATTGTGACCTAGTGAGTATAAGACCTAGTGAGTATAAAAGAGTATCCAATTTTGCACTACAAAAGACATGTGAGATGCTCTTGAAATAGCTCATGTCGGTACTACCCAAGTAAAGGTATCAAAGGTTCACATTTTGTGTCTCAATATAAGATTCCAAGATGATTAATAGTGAATCAATCAAGGATATAGTGCAAACATTCACTGTAATTGTTAATCATTTGAGCATTCTTGGTATGAAATTAAAAAAATAAGAAGCTAATTTAGTCCACAAAATACTTTGCTCCTTGACTATTGAATGGGCAATTAAAGATTATAGCTATAAAGAAGTCAATGAAGATTGACATTGCAAGAGATGTTTGGTAATTTAGAGGAGCATGAGATGTAATTTAAGAGGTATTCAAAGTCAAATGATGATTATAAAAGAAGAAGAAAAAAATCTTCTTCTCAATGCCATTGTAGCTTACGAAGAGGAAGATGGCAAATTGGAAAGTTTGGATGATTTTAATGAACTTCAATTGAAGATGATATGGCTCTTCTTGCAAAAAAGTGCTAAATGCTCTTAAGAGCTCACAAAGTTAGTAGAAGGAGGAAGCTTTCTCTCCCTAGAAGAAATGTGAATAGAGGCGAGCAAAGCAATTAATCTAGCCCCACTTGTTACAAATTTAAGAAGTCGAGAAATATCAAATATGATTGTCTTGTGTGTCTTAAGAAACAATTGGAGAATGAGAGGAAGAAAAACAAGCAACCAAGCAAAAGGGCACATCTTGTCACATGGGGTGATAAGATTTTGACTTGGCTTGTGATGAAGAGAAGGAAGAAGAGGCATTGCTTTTTCTCATGATTATGGAAATGATGACATAGTGGTAAATAATGATAACTTTATCCAATCTTTTGATGATGTTAATGAATTGTATAAAGAGTTTTTAGTATAGGATGCCTTAGAGATAATTGTTATAATGACATGGATACTATATACCTTTGTATGTTTAATAAAACATTATGTTTTTTTAGCTCTTTATCATTTTGGTCTTAAATATGTCTATGCTTGATATATGTATACTATCTTGGATAAAGTCCTTAAAGTTATAATTGTGTACAAATGAATTATAGTGGAGATTGTGATTGTGAGATAATTTATATATATAGTTATAATTTTTAAATATCTCTGGTTATGGATTATTGACAGTCGATTTTGGCAATTAGTCAACTGAAGGTTCAAGAACCCAAATTGCTGTAAAGGCTGTGAAAGTATGAAGAAAACATAAGAGTAAGAAGAAGAGAAACAAAGTGAATACATAAGGTTTTTAATGTGGTTCAGCTAAAGCCAGTATGGCACCTTTGTCCACGGTAGCTATATTTGCTTTTGGTGGTTATTTCACTGCTCAGCTTATCAGAGGTACAATACTCACAGTTCCCTTGGCATTTTCATAGGGTTTTTGCATGTATTTTTTGCTATATCCACTACAATGGTCTCCTCTCCTATTTATAGAAGTAGGGAAGGTTACAAGTTGTAATTTAACATTGTAAAACTATGATTACAATTGTATCAGACAATAAATGCTTGGCATTGAGTAATAAATGCGGGATAAATCATTGTTAATCTTCGAAGGCTAATCAACTAGTTAAAAGTGTGTTTCATACTATTGACCAGACATGAGTTGTGTTCAATTACGCCAGAGAGGAGCTTGCTGAGGCCTTGGACCATTGGAAGCTTCGAGCTTGCTATAGGTGGTTTGCGACTGGGTTCGTGCATAGCATTCATGCCACCCATACAAAGTGCCTGCAATGTGTGGCCCACCATGGATTGTAAAGATAGTCCTTACCACAGTTACCTATCCCTGCTCGACTTATTGGGATGGTTGAGTTGTATGTTGGAAGTGTTGAGGCCACTGTCCTGCAGGTCGCACTACGTAGTCTCTCAGGTGGCCTCTTCTTATCAAGTCTTCTATTGCATCCTTAAGCAACCTGCATACTAAGGTATTGTGCCCAATGTCATTGTGATAGGCATAAAACTTGTCAGTGTTCTTGTACCTGTGTAGAGTTTTCAAGGGCCTAACCTGCTTGAAATCCTTTATGTGCTTCTTGGTGCCATATATCCTTTCCTAAGTGTTAGACAGGATATTGTATTATCATGGTGACCTTGAGGTTCTGATCGCTCTCTCTTGGATTTCTTAGTAGGTTAAATGTCTACATCATCATTTTGGCTCATTTTTCCTTTTCCATGACTTCTCTCTCTTTTGTCCTGGATGAAGGAGGTGCTGCACATTTCATTTTTCTATCCAAATTTTCATAGTTAATATTTGCATGTTAAAGAATATTTATGTTAACGCTAAATAAGATCAAGAAAAGAGGAATGGTTCCTCACTTAGAATCAGTTTTGAGTTAGATAATTTAATTTAAGAAAGTGTTTAGGCTTGTTGGTCACAAAAGAGAAAGCATTAGATTAAAAAATGTGTACTCCTTGAGCTTAAAGGGCTGTTGCACACTCATCTTGAGTAGATGGCATAAGTAATTGGCATGCCCTAGCTTATGCACACTCAAGAAACTTTCTCACTCTTGCTTGTGCTCTAAACTCTTCTATAAGAGGAGGAAAGAGGCCAAATCAAAGGTACAAAAATTCTAACATAAGAGTTTCAACCCTAACATAAATGTTGTGCACCAACTTTTCCTTACAATTACACTTAAGAGCTTCCACAAAGGTCTCTTGAGTTGTAGAAGAAGCTAAGTGGTTGTATTTCCTATTCTAGAAGTCAAGAGACCTTTGTAGAAGCTTTGAATCAACTTAGCTCTTGTGGATCACCATTAGTATTAGAGATTAAATCCAAAGGAGTTGATCATGGGCTTGTTCATGGAATTGCTTAGAGATCAAACTCAACTTTGAAGATTGAGGATTTTGATAATGACTCTTGTAAAGGTATAATTTGAACCATTGCTTTAAGTTTACCTTATTTTTTTAATTAATATGCAAATAACATGATCTGGATTTTTGAAAAAATTTTAAAATTTTGCTACACATACTTGATGCTAATGATTGGCACATTTGATATGCTTAGATCCATTTTTCCTAATAAGAGTTATGCGATGATTTGCTTAAGGCCAAAATAAATGTTAATCTTCTAAAGAAAATCATTGCTTCCTTGGAAGATGACATTGAAATTTAATAAAAAGAAAATCATAATTTATTGAAAGAAGTTCAAAATCTTAAGTTATCATCACAAGTGTGTGCTACTTGTGAAGGTTTCAAGTCAAAAATTGATTATTAGAATAAGATACTTGAAAAATTCACAAATGGTAAGAAAACACTTGATGCATTACGTGGAAGCCAATGGTGTGGTTTCAACAAAGAGAGACTTGGATACAAGTCAAGTATGCAAAACTTTTTTTAAAAGAAACTCTTTGTTAGGAAAACTATGGGTAACCAACCTTATATAACATGTTTCTATTGTGAGCAAAAAGGCTATGAGATTCATTATTGTGCTCACAAAAGGAACACTTATGTTGCAAGTGTTAGAGAGAAGTTTGTTTAGGTTCCAAAGGCTTTATCTAGTGGGACTAATGTTTAACAAGCTAAGACTACTTAGGTATCCCCATCCAAAAGGTGATTTTCTTTTTGTAGGTGTATGGGAGATCTCAAAGTAATATGTGGTTTCTTGATAATGGATGCTGTGACACATGATCGGTGATAAAGCCAAATCTTTTTCACTCACTCCCATTGATGGAGAATATGTCACTTTTAGAGATAATGTTAGAAGGAATGTAATAGGTAAAGGTATGATTGGTGAGAACCCTCATTCTTGTATTGAAAAATGTTTTGTTTGTTAAAGGGCTTAAACATAATTTGCTTAGCATAAGCCACTTTTATGACAAGGAGAATAAAGTCACTTTTGACTTCACTTATTACATAGTTAAGAACTTGAATGATATGAAAATTAAGCTGGTTGGTAAAAGATATAACAATATTTATATGATGGATATTGATAATGAGCCTAGTATTAATTCTAAGTGCATGGTTAGTATAAATGTTGTTTCTAAGATTTGGCATAAAAGACTTACTTATACAAGTATGGACCTTATTGGAAAGCTTTCTAAAAGCAATTTGGTTATTGGTTTGTCTAAGCTTAAGTATATCAAAGATAAATTATGCAATGCATGTCAAAAGGGTAAACAAGTAAAAGCATCTTTTTAACCTAAGAACTTTGTCTCTACATCAAGTCCACTTCACTTATTTCACATGGACTTGATTGGTCCATCAAGGATTAGAAGTCATGGTGGAAATTACTATGTACTAACTGTTTATGACTATTTAAGGTATACATGGGCATTATTTCTTACTCAAAAAAGTGATACTTTTCAAGCTTTTCAAAAGCCTACATAGTGTACACAAAATGAAAAAGGAATAATAATAGCAATTATTTAAAATGATCATGGTGGAGAGTTTAAAAATCATGATTTTACTTGCTACTACATTGAGAATGTTACTAAACATAACTTTTATTCCCCTAGAACCTTTCAACAAAATGGAGTTAGTGAGAAAAAGAATAGATGTTTAAAAGAAATGGCAAGAACCATGTATAATGGTAGTTCTCTCCCTAGGTCCTTTTGGGCAGATGTTGTGAATATTGTTTGCTATGTTATGAATAGAGCCTTGATGAGGCCCATTCTTAAGAAAATGCCATATGTGCTATACAAAGGGAGAAAACCCAATGTATCACAACTTCATGTTTTTTATTGCAAATTCTATGTACTTAATAATGGTAAAGATAACCTTAGAAAATATGACGCCAAATCTAATAAGGCATTATTTATTGGGTATTCTTCTACTAGCAAAGTTTTTTGAGTGTATAACACAAAAATTTAAAAATAAAAGAATTCAGTCATGTTGCTTTTGATGAATCTACTTTTCATGTGCATAAAATTGTTGATGATAATGATGATGAGCAAATAGATGATTGGGTTCCTTAAGGAGTCCTAAATTAACAACAACAAAGAAATGAAGAGGTAGAAGGAGACAAAGAGGACAAAGGCATTGAAAAGCCTCATTCCATGGACATTACAATTGAAGAACAAACTCAACATTCATAAAAAGCATGGAAGGAAAGTCATCTAATTGACCATGTGATTGGTGATGTATCACAAAGCGTAACAGCTAATATTCTTAAAAATATCTGTGATTATCTACCATTTTTTTTTCAAATTGAACTTAAAAACATTGATAAGGTTATAAATGATGAACATTGATTTTTGACTATACAAGATGATTTAAATCAATTTGAAAAAAAATGAAGTTTGGAAACTTGTGTCACAATTCAATGATCATTCAATTAAAGGAACTAAATGGGTTTTTAGGAACAAGCTTAATGAGAATGGTGTCACAGTTAACAACAAAGCTTGATTGGTTGTAAAAGGCTACAACCAAGAGGAAGGCATTGATTTTGATGAAACATATGCACTTGTATCTAGGATAGAAGCAATAAGAATGTTACTAGCATATGCTTGCATGAAAGGTCAAGCTTTGTCAAATGGCTATTAAAAGTGCTTTAAATAGCTTTATTATAGAAGAAGTGTATATCAAACAACCTTCAGATTTTGAGAGTTACCTCTTTCCTAATCATGTCTATAAGCTTAAAAAGGTTCTTTATGGCCTCAAACAATCTCCCAAAAATTGGTATGAGTACTTGAGCAAATTTCTTCCAAATAATGGTATTTTAAGAGGCAAAGTTGATATCACTTTATTTGTAAAGCATAAAAGCAATGATATTTTATTAGTGAAATTATATGTTGATGACACACATATATATATATATATATTTGCTACTAATAAGTCTATGTGTAAGGATTTTGTCAAAATCATGCATGGAGAGTTTGAAATATTCATGATGGGAGAGCTAAATTTCTCCTTTGGTCTCCAAATCAAGCAAACAAGAGATGGTATTTTTATGAGCCAAACCAAATACACAAAGGTGCTACTCAAAAGATATTACTATGTATATAACCATGATATGTAGTTTACTTTATCTTATAGCTAGTAGATCCAACATAATATTTAGTGTATATATATGTGCAAGTTTTCAAGCAAATCCTAGAATGTCGCATTTAATTGATGTTAAAAGAATTTTAAGATATCTTGTAGACACGCCGCATATAGGATTATGGCATCCTAAAGCATGCTCTAGTTCTTTAGTAGGCTATTCTGGTGTCGACTTTGCTAGTAGTAAAATGAATTGGAAAAGCACTAATGGAACAGGTTAATTTCTTGGTCCTTCCCTAGTCTCATGGCACAGGAAAAAGGAAAATAGTATTGCTTTGTCCATAGTAAAAGTGGAGTAAATAGCTGCCAGTAGTTGTTGTGCTCCAATCTTTTGGATAAGATAACAATTATCAGACCATGTTTTGAATTTTAAGAAAATTCTTATAAATGTGACAATACAAGTGCCTCCAACCTAACAAAGAACCTTATTATGCCCTCTAGAACTAAACATATAGAAAGAAGGCAACATTTCATTAAGGACTATGTTCAAAGTAGACATATTGCCCTTGAATTTGTTTAAACTAATTTTAAACTTGCTGATAATTTCACTAAACCTCTTGATGAAAATTGTTTTGCATTTGAAAAACTTATTTCTATAAAAGGGAATTGTGTATGTTAAATCCCTTGGAAAATAAGCTCTCTTGAGTTACAAAAATTATTTCTATTTGTTTTAATTTTTTAATAATGTTCATTAGTTATTTTAAATTGTATTTGAGTTTATATGATTTTCCTTTTCATTGAATTAATTACTGACTTAGGCATCAAAGAGTCTCCCCATTTGTTTTGTAGGTACTATATTGATCCTTTTTGGCCTTTCATGTTGTTTTATGTGATTTTAGGTTGTTTGGAGTTAAGATTCATGGTTTGTTTTTGTAAAATGTGTTCAATTTTAGTGTTCTTATCTTGGAAGGCCTTGGATTATTTCATGACAACCTAGATTAGGCTTAGGATCAATTTAATGTAAAAGTTAGGATTTATTTGAATTTGGCTCAAGGATTAAGTTACTTTTAAGAAATATTTTCCTTAAGAATTTGTATCAAGTTTTTTTGGAAAATTTCTTCAAAAGTATTTCTTCTTGCTCTTAAATGATTTAACAAAGTTTTAAACTTGGAAAATATACTTTTGATTTGAAATAGATGTTTTGAAATTTTTTAGAAATGATTTTTATTCAATATTTTTCAAAACAACAATTTGAATTGTGCAAATCCTGAGCTCGCAAGTTGAATCATAGCCCTTTGGATTCTATCCAGAAGCATCGCATTAGGGTGATTTGGTTTGCAGTTTTTGAACTGAGCATGTGAGTTGAATCACACCGTCCTAAAGTTAGGCATGCAATTTGAATCATGAATTGACTCATGAAAGCCAAAATTTTCACAGACAGCCTTTGTTTTCTTCATAAGTTGACTTGTAGTTCAAAATTTGCCCCATGCGATTCAACTTGCGAGTTAATTTAGGTGGAATAAATTTTTGAAATAAGGGTTAGTTACTACTTTCTCACTATAGATAGTTTTTGCTCTCATTGACTCAATGTGAACCCTAAGTTCGAAAAGATAAACACTACCCACTTCTTCTAAGCTTCATCTATTTACTCTATTACAAGTTCTTGAGCTAGATTTGAGTAAATTCTTACCCCTAAGGCTCATTCTATAATATGAGCTTTTGAGTTTTTGTTGTCCTCTTTTGTGTTATATCAAATTTCTAAGTAAATTTTAAGGCTAGCAAACCCTAGGTTAGAAAATGTGTGGTGTCTCTTGTATCCTGAACTTTGAGTGAGGTATCTCAAAGGGTTTCAATTGTTGGGGCATATAATAATTGTAAAGCCTTTTCTTTGTGTCAGATTCAAACTTAGAGGGACATATCATTGTGAAACCAAGCTTGTTTCAAGCTTGAAGAGTGGATGTATTGTTAGTTTGGGTGGGTGCCCTAGGCCAATTTGATTGAGCCCTATCGCATCCAGAACTATACATTCTGTGGATTGAATATAAA
>JANHAO010004225.1:0-24569 GCA_026873985.1 Saraca asoca
CAAACCAGCTATGATAAATTGAAATAGATTTGATCCAGTGAGCTTGTGAAAGATTGATGATTATAAGAGCAGATAAAGCTTTTCTCTTGATCAGTAGTTTTCTGATTTGATTGTTATGTAAAATTGTGTGAAAAGCATTTACATATGGAATGTAGTTAGGCCAGAATAACTGCTATAACTATCTATAACAAAAAAATAGTTTTTCAGTTTCTGAATCGATGTAACATCGATTATAGTCAGTTATTCACTAATGAATCGTACTGAAATCGATGTATAATGTGTTGTTAGTAGAGTCTACATCGATTATAATATTAAAGCAGCCATATTTCCAAACCTTCAGTAAGAAATTTTCTTCAATACATCAAAGTGACTTTGATTTAACTATGAAGATTTTCACAGTTCTTTAGTACATTAATGTCACATCGAAGTATGATGTAAATTTTTCTTACTTCATTGTTCAAAAATAATTGGATCAAACATTGTTTAAGTTTATTTACATGAGATCCTAAAATCAAAATAAATCTTAAATACTAATCTTGAATCTCTTTAGATTTCTTGAATCAAATACCTTTAAGCTTTCTTTGAACCTGAAAAATAGATTCAAAAACACTAAAACATATTGTTAGATAATAATTATTTTTCAACATTAAAACCAATGTGTAGCTAAGAATATTCTAGGCTAATAGTTAGGTATGGATTTATCTCACTAAACCTTAGACTCACTCTTTTGTAAATTATTTTTTTCAGATTCTCAAGAAAATACTTTAACCCACCCCTGAAAAGTAAGGATGGGTGATAACTTCATAGAAGTCATCGTTGATGTAAATATCATTACAATAGAGAATCATTTAGGAGTGTATGTTTATTAAGAACTTGTTAAGAGCTTATTAAACAAAAGTCTAAATGAGCATATGTCATAGTTGGTGGTCCCTCTATACATTATAAAAGCATGTTTGTATATCTATGTTTCTTTCTTTGTCTATAAGCTTGCTCCTATTAACCATTTAGGTTTAAGTATATAAGAGTACAAAATATTAAAACAAGTATGAGTAAAAATGAATAAGAAATATAAGTTAAAGGTTAATGATTATCAATCAAGGATTGATATTCACGTCGGTCACAACTTAGAGTTTGGGTCATGGCAGTTCCTTTCCATTTATTGCTTCAAGCAAAGCCATCAAAATCCACTTGTAAGTTTCCTTTGTCCTATTGGTTACAATAGCTCATCCAAAAAATATTATGTTCATTTGGTGATTTACCCCAACAAATATGAAAAGTGGATTATTGTATTTTTTTCTTCTTGTATGTAGTGTTAAATGCTAATACATCACCAAAATACTGGTAGCTAAGTTTGTTGTGACCATCAAATCAAAACCAGTGTTCCAAATGTCCTTCATTGTCAGCTTTTCCTTTAAGGTAGTGTAATGTATCCATTGCATCATCATCCATTACTTGAAAAGTGCGTACTCAATTTATATGGTTGTACAAATCCTTTTTACTAAAACCAGTTTTGTCAATGCCACTCGATTATCTTGCGATATACCCAAATATGTGGGAAGCCTTCATCCATAAGAACACATGCCTTCCATTTGAGCAATATCTAATTTGGTCAACTTCTTATGAGTTCTATCTAGTGGAGCATGCCTAGGTCCTAGAGTAGGATGTTTATAAACTTCATTGAAGTAATAAATCTTCAAATTACCAATTTGTTCGTCTTTCCTAACTATAAGTCCAGTTTTTGCATTTGAATCGAGTCAATGATCTATGCTTTCATTCTTTTTTTGGGTTTTTAATATACTTAGTAGCCATTTGTCTTTTAGCATTATAAACAAATTTTCAAGATAACAATTCACTTTATTTATTGTGGTAGACATCATCTAATCTAACACTAAAGCTATTAACCCAAGTGTCAGGTCCTACAAATCAGAGTTAAGAATTTAACACTTAGATCTTTCCCTTTTCCTATTGGGGAATATGTATATATACACTCATTTTTAGATTAACTTGATATCCTTTCTAGATATTGCAGTATTTGAGAATTACAGAGAAGAATTAATTTAGATTATTGTAGCAAGAAATGATAATCAAAATTAATGCAAACAACAAAAATTATATAAGGCAATAAAGAAAGAAATAGTAAGCCATAATTTTTAAAGTGGTTCAACTTCACCTGAAACTGCAGATGAAGTCTACTCCACTTGGATAATCCTCAACTAGATCACCACTTCAATTAAAAGAAAACAATTAGGATTACCAGGTTCCTGAACTGCCAATACGTATAAAAGACTACACAAGAATTTACAGGGACCTTACCAACTTAGAAGAATTTACAGAGACTCTTCTAAACCTAAACACGATTTCTAAATCCCTAGAAATCTCAAAATAAAAATCAAGGTAAAGGTAAGTGATACAATACCAGTTGTTTGAGAGAAAATTCTCAAACTGTCTAAGATGAATATCAGTAGATGTTTGATTCAAAGATTGCACAATTTGATTTTGAAAACTTGTGAGGCAGAGAAATCTATTTCAGCACTTTTCTCAGAGGATTTCACACTTGAAGGAGAAAGAAAATAGTGTAGAAGTTATGAAAGTTAAAGGATAATTGGGCTTTTATAACTATTCCAACAAACTATAACAGAATAATTGATTTTCAGTTTTTGAATCGATTACTGAATTGATTCAGAGAAAAATCCCAACATTCGATTTTTCAAAAAAAATGAAAACTATTCTTCATGAATCTATGTGTGAATCAATTCGTATAGATTTTCAAACATGAATCGATGTGGGAATCAATTCGTATTATGTAAAATAGTTTTTATAAAATTTTTACTTTCTTCAAGTGGTGTTTCTACCTTATTTTAAAAAAAATATATTATTTGAATCAAACTTCTTTTAAAATTCATTTAAAAGAGATCCTAAAAAAAATAATTCCTAATTTCTAATGTTGATCTTCTTGAATCATAGACATATACTTTGAACCCTATAAAACAAAATAAAATAAGCAATAAAGTATAATATCAAATATAAATGTGAATGACTTGATTAAAATTATTTTTTAACATCAAAACCCGGAAATAAGTGTAGTTAGGGTAGCTTAGGCTAAAAACCTCCCCCTTTTTAATGGTGATAAACACTTTTAGATTAGTTTCAAAGTAAAATCAAAAGATAGTTATCTTTATTAAAAACAAGTTTTTCAAAAAAAATTGAAAGTTCATCTCCCTCTTTAAGATTTGTCTCCCATTTTTTAATTGAAAATAATATCTCATTAAAAATATTTTAGTTAAAAAAATATAAAATTTATGGAATTTTTGAAATTTTAAAAATTTTAAAAATTCATATTTCTCTTTCTTTTGGCACATTAAAAAGTAATAGTATCAATAATGAAAAATATGTACCAAAATGTTAAGTATTCAAAATTAGTATCATATATCAATCAAAATTTTAATAAAAAAATTTAAATGTAATATCCATACTGAATATAATATCAATAATATCAATATAATTGCAATAATGAAAACATTCATATATCATCCAGAGAAACATAAAGACTTAAACTAATATCCATGAAGATAATGTCTATGAAAATATCAAAATATCCAAAAAATATAAACATATCCATAAAAGTATCAAAATATCTAGAAAATATAAAGACATACATCAAAATATCAAAAGATAGTCTCAACATAATAAGAACAGTGAAAAAGTAGGGGAAGATGGGACTAAGGGATATATCAAATAAACAAACACAAACAAAACTACTCTCCAAGAGTGTCATCAATCTTCTGAAACTCTTTATCTTCATCTTGTTGTTGTAGCCTTAATCTGATTTCCCAAACTTGAACCTTAAAAGATTTGAGCCTTTGGTTTATCTCATTGTCTCTTTTTCTGCTTTCTTATTCTAAATGAGAAATTCTTTCTTTCATAAGGTCAAACCATGTTTCTTGAGCATCAGTTATCTTATTTGTTTGTTTAGTCATGTGCTTATGCATCCTTTCAACTAATTTAGTCAATCTGGCTTCAGTTCATTAGGAAATCTAACTAAGCTTGAGATTTGTCTAGATGATTATGTTGGTCTAGACACTTCTTTAGTCCATTTCCCTTTATCATTTTCCTTAAAACCCATCTTGTGAAAATGAGATGCAGTAATCATTGTGATTGCATTTGGTGGTGAAAATAAAATTTCTTTAAAAAATTTTATTTTTGATTTGATGAAAAATGGTATCAAGATCATACCATAGGGAAGATAACCAATATTAGTTCTTTTAGAACATTCACCCATATATTTCAAAATAAAGTATGGAAAATTGAAATCAAGTTGGTTTTTAATAACCTACATTAAAAACAAATCATCTTCTACAATTTGGGTGAAATTGGTGACCCTTGGCACAATTATTTTGCACAAAGCATAGTGCAGTATCCTGTCTTTAGAAGACAAGCCAATTATCAATAATTTTCCACTGCTATCTTTTAGGGTAGAGTAGAGAAATAACATTTTAATAGCTAGTTCCTTACTATAATCAGGGAATGATCCTACAGTAAGTTTTGGCAGTGTATTGTTCATACCAAATTCATTTGCAAAAGATTCAGAGTCAATCACAATATGTCTACGCATCACATAATAAGACAATTTACCAGTAGCATCAACTAAGTTAGCATAAAACATTTTTACAAGTCTAGGGTAAGCTATTTCTTTGAAAGTTAGAAATTTTTCAAGCTTGTACCTAACTAACAATTTAGGTAAATGGGTTGTTTTCAGCAGTTAGTCATTGAAACATTTCAGGGGTTCAACTTTTCTATATTCTAAGGAGAGATAAGCAGCACACTCATTTGAAGACTAGAAAAGTGATTCTTTTTCAGTTCGTTGTGTGCCTTTCATTGGTGATTTATCCTTGCATTTTGCTGCTAGCTTGATCTTTTTTGCCATTGTTGAAGAAAGAAGTTTTTCAATACTTAGGGTTTTCTCGGTTAGATTTGGGAGTTTTTGATTTTGGATGTTTTTAGAGAAATTAATAGTTAAAATGGTTAGAAATCATGTTCCTAATGTTTCTATGGGAAAAATTTGGTAAAAATGTGTTTAAATTTGAAGATTTTGGTGATTTTGGGAAGAAGAGGTCAAGAGAATCGACTAGGGGCACTGAAGGGTTTCTGTAGAATGAATTCTACTTTGATTCTAGTATATATAATATCACGCCTTGAATTGATTTATGAATTGATTCAGAGAGCAAAAGTTTACTAATGAATCAATTTGGATTTAAATTTGTTCATTGAAATTCATAGGGGAATCGATTGCGACATCGATGCATGTATGAGTTATATTTTACAAATCAATTAGGTAATCGATTCATCCAGAAGTTTTTTGAAAAATTTGAAAAGATTGAGTCTTCCCGAAGGTTGGTAAAATCGAGTGAATCGATGTAGGGTTTGATTCTTGGTTTTTAAAATTCAAGAAACAAATTGATTATAGAATTGATTCAAAAACTCATGAAAAATTGGATAAATTAGAATCAATTACTGAATTGATCAGGGGGTTCATAAAATTACTTTTTCTAAGGTTTTTGTTTTCCTAAGATTTTTCTTGTTCTTTGGACAACCAAATAGCTTCTCAAATCACTTAAAGTTTCAAATTATCTTCATGTACCTACAAAAAAAAACTCAGCAACATCTCCAATGCTTAAGTTTGTAACTGCAACAAATAAATCAAATATGAAAAATAAGCAAATTTACTAAAAATTATAGAGCGTTTATTAGTATTTGTGTTGTGGTGAGCGTAACTTTCATTTTGCATCATGAGTTACTTTCTTTTCTCTCACACAGACCTACAAAACTAAGATCAAGTTTGCTTGGTTAGTCCCTAATAAGTTTTGGGTCTAAACTTATTAGTAGATAAAGTAGAAACTTTCTTAGGAGTTGATAACTTTGGTAGCTATACCAATTTCTCATTAGGTTTTAGAAAATGGGTTCCATTCTTAAATGGACAATCTCTAATATGGTGGCCCTTGTGTTTGCAATAATAGTAGGTGGTATAGGCAGGGTTCCATCTTTTAAATCTCTTAGGCTTTGGCTATCTATATCCTAGACCATTTTTGCTTTGTAAATTTCTTTGATTTTCAAGCATGCCATTCAATTTTTCATTACTCTCAGCAAAGCCTTGTAACATCTTATTCCACCTCTCTGTCTCCAGCTTATAGGAATCATAGTGCTCATATACTTTGTTTTCACTAACTAAGTTTTCAGCCAAAACATTTAAATCAACATTTTCTTTTTCAACTTCCTTAATTCTTTTTAACAAACCCTCATTCCTACTTTTTAATTGCTTCAACTCTTAATTGACTCTCTTTAATTTTTCCTGAGTCTTAAGCAGTGCCTCATGCATTTTCACGCAAAGATTAATAGGATCCAAGTAAGATTCATTATCTGAATTATCAAGATCATTAAAATTATCAAGATCATCAAATATTCATTAGAAGAATTATTTTTATCTAAGTCACTCATATATAGACTGTAATGAAATGTAAGAAATTTTTGAACTTTCACAGTTTCTTGCTTTGCCAAGAGACAGTGTTGTTCTTTTTGTCTGTCATAAGCTTCAAGTTTGTAGCCATAGGTGGTCTTGAGTGTATCTAGAATATCTTTCACTATCTTGCACTTTGAAATTCTTGGAAATTCATCTGCAGACAATGAACTCATGATGATCCATTTTACCTTTGAGGCAAGAAGATGTTTCCTTTCTTCTTCCTCTGTCTATAGCAACTTAGACTTAGGTTCAAGAACTCCATTAATAGTAATTTTAGAGTAGTTATAACCAGATTAAAAAATCTCTATAATATCTTTATCTAAGGCTTCTAAAAAAGTCTTAATCTTAAATTTTTAGAAATCAAAATTCTCATAATCAAAAGTAGGTGAGCAATTAAAAAATGAATAATAAGCAAAAATATTTAACTGGAATCCATATCTTGATAAAAAAAAAGGGAGTATCAAGAGTCAAAACTTTGATACCAATTGTTAGGTCCCATAAATCAGAGTTAAGAATTTAACACTTAGGTCTTTCCCTTTTCCCATTGGGGAATATGTATATATATACTCCTTTTTAGATTAACTTGATATCCTTTTTAGATATTGCAGTATTTGAGAATTATAGAGCAGAATTAATTCAGATTGTTGTAACAAGAAATGATAATCAAAATTAATACAAACAATAAAAACTATATAAGGTAGCAAAGAAAGAAATAGTGAGCCACAATTTTTAAAGTGATTCAACTTCACCTGAAATCACAGATGAAGTCTATTCCACTTGGATAATCCTCAACCAGATCATCACTTCAATTAAAAGAAAACAATCAGGATTATTAGGCTCCTGAATTGCCAGTATATACAAAAGACTA
The DNA here is from genome assembly GCA_026873985.1 of Saraca asoca. Classification (NCBI taxonomy): domain Eukaryota; kingdom Viridiplantae; phylum Streptophyta; class Magnoliopsida; order Fabales; family Fabaceae; genus Saraca; species Saraca asoca. Next base: position 7,383 of record JANHAO010004225.1, read on the forward strand.
TACAAGAATTTACAAGGACCTTGCTAACCTAGAAGAATTTACACAGGCTCTTCTAAACCTAAACAAGATTTCTAAATCTCTAGAAATCTCAAAATAAAAATTAAGGTAAAGGTCAGTGATACAATACCAGTTGTTTGAGAGAAAATTCTCAAACTATCTAAGATGAATCTCGAGAGATATTTGATTCAAAGATTGCTCAATTTGATTTTGAAAATTTGTGAGGTAGAGAAATCTATTTCAACACTTTTCTTGGAGGATTTTGCACTTGAAAGAGAAAAAAAAATAGTGTAGAAGTTATGAAAGTTAAAAGGTAGTTGGACTTTTATAATTGTTCTAACGAACTGTAATAGAATAACTGATTTTCATTATATGAATCGATTACTGAAATGATTCAAAGAAAAATTCAAACATTTGGCTTTTTAAAAAAATGAAAACTATTCTTATCGAATCGATGTGTGAATCGATTCGTATAGATTTTTAAACATGAATCGATGTGGGAATCCATTCGTATTGTATAAAATAGTTTTTATAAAATTTGTATTTTCTTCAAGTGGTGTTTCTACCTCATTTTAAAATAAATATTGTTTGAATCAAATTTCTTTTGAAATTCATTTACAAGAGATCGTAAAAAAAATAATTTCTAATTTCTAATATTGATCTTCTTGAATCATAAACATATACTTTGAAACCTGTAAAACAAAACAAAATAAGCAGTAAAGTATAATATCAAATATAAATGTGAATGACTTAATTAAAATTATTTTTCAATATCAAAACCATGAAATATATATATAGTTAGGGTAACCTAGGCTAACACTGAGCATGCCTCTTGTAAAATTTTTCAGCATCTAAAGTTTCAAATTACATGCCATCATGGTTGTCATATTTAGAAGCATCTCTTCCTCCTCAGCATGAAGTTCTACTTCACAGTTAATAGATTCAATGTTAGCATCCCTTGTACCATTATCATAATTGTCTTCACCAAAGTTACATTCACCCTTATCATACCCCATAGACACAACCTTCTCCATAATTTAAAACAAACAATTTTCCATAAATATCAATCATTGCAAATATTCAACCAAATTTGTTCTTTTCTGCATATATTTTAAAACATTAAAAAATACAAATGAATGAGCCCAAAATTATGTATTTTATCATTAAACCAAATTCTTAACTCCCATTTAACATAAAAAAAATCAAATATTTACCTTGTGTTAATATCCAACACATTCATTATTTTTAAGTGCATTATGTATTTTTTTTTTCAAAATGAACATTATAAAAATTAACATATTAATAAGGAATAACAAAGTGAACATAGGAAAAATGCACAAGCCTAATAATGTTAGTATCATCTATATCTTCTCAAAGTTTAACCAAAGTGAATATTAGAACTTCTAGTTGTATAACTAAAACTATAATCAAAACTCATTGTATATTGGAGTGCTGCCTATATTATATAATTGCAAGAACTTATCAAAAGGCATGAACAAATACCAGTGTAATGACTTATTGATATTACACTTTATTTTAATGGTGAAGAACATGGGTGCAAAATCAAAAAAGAATAAGATCTATTGACCAATGAAAAATAGAAAGCATTAAGTAAAAAAAAAAACATATCTAGTTTAATCAAAGTTAACCTTTTGAAAACATAAATCAACACATGCACACACACACACCCATATATATATAAGCATAGGAAATACTTAAATGCACTAATCCATCTCTCTTAACTATAATGACTCAACACAAGGTAAGCAATGAGCTATAATGTAATGGTATCACTTGAATTTGTGCTCCATACTGAACTTGCATATTCTTTATTATTTCTCTCCCTTTACCAATTATAAGTCCAACCTTATTATTTGGTATTTTCATCACATATGCCTATGCCACCTATCTAACTAGCTATAAATGATATATATCAAAGTCATCACTTATATTCCCTTATATGTCTATCCACCCATATATTTGAAAGTTAAAGACTATCTATTCCTTTGAATATTCTAAGGTTTGTCCTTTAATATTTTTACCATAGTAAATTATAGAATGAAAAGAAACTTGAAATCAGTTGAAGCAACTGACTTTGATCTAGTATAAATAAGGGATAATGTTAATACATAAGTGTATGCTTAGTGAGAAAAGAGAAAAGTAATTGTCCAATAAGGTGAAGTCTTATATAAGATTAGTTTCAAGAAACTTTCTTATATAATGTTGAACAATTTTCACTTAAAAAATTTTTTAGTATAACATTCGACAACTAATATTCAACCACAAAATCTTGTATGAACAGAAAAAGAATCTGGATAGTCTTTGAAAATTTTCATCAACAAAACAACCTTCCAAATGACATGAATGATTTGTAATAGCTCATCCATGAAACAATGTAGTTAATAATCACACTAAAATTGGAAGCAGAAGCAGTAAGTTATGATGTTCTCTTTAACTTAGCCTTCACTTGAAGGTGGTGATAGAAGGAGAGTGTTCATAAACAACCTTAATTGGAAAGTGATGACAAAAGAAGAGTGTTCACAAAGGTCAATGGTCCAATATTTTCTTTTCTTTTCGAACATCAATCCAAAATTTTGGTGTTGAATGATGAAGACAAATTTGATCATGGGATCGATATAATCGATTGAGAAAAATAGCAAGACGGAAGTAGGAAGTTAGGGCTTATCATATTAGAAAGGTGCCATTTTCTTGTTCAGCCTCTTTCTGAGGCTTATATGCTTCAAAAAATCACTTAGGCATTGAAGTTTGCAACTTATTTTAATTTATTAATTTTATAGAAAAGTTATATACTTTTTTTAAGTAAGAGTGATCAATGGGCAGGTTATACCAATTAAGCCATTCCTGCTAATCAACTAGGTAAACCACTTGCTAATAATTTACGCTTGAAACCAACTGAATTGTAGTCATTGACTGATCTAAACTGTTTAGCTCAGGTTTAATCAGTTTGCAGTGGTTCTATTCGGTTAGGTACCTTGCAAATTTTTACACTATTTTTTCAAGAATTGTGTTGTAGTATATGAGATGGAAATCTCTAAAAGAAAGTAACTTTCCTAACCAAAATCATATCGCTTTCCAAAAAGGACAATGGAGTTAATTCATAAAATTCTAAAGGAGAGAATATTAGTTCTGGCTTAAATTTACGCTAATGTAGATATGGAACCCTAAAAAGAAAATCAAAATTGAAGTGTAAAATAAAGAGCATTCAAAATAAACAAGTTAATTTAGTTATGGTGTTTAGAAGAAAAGAAGATTAATGGAGATCATTTAAGATTGGATTCCCACTCAAGAAAAACTAGAAAGGAAATCAGGTTTGGGGCACAAACAACATGTGTTGAAAAGCCAATGGCTTTGTTGATGGAGCTATAAAGAAGAGAAGATTAATATAGATTGGAAATTAGGGATTGAAAAATGATAACATTAAAGTTTCTTTGAAGAGCTATGAAGTTGAAGAAAAGAAAAGAAAAGAATTTTGTGTGATCGGAGAAAGATAAAAGTTAAGAGAGAAAGGCAAAAATAGAGGAAAGGAGCTAGGTTTACACTTAATTAGGTCAAGAACACTTGTGATTTTCAATCGATTCTAGGTTGCAACGATCAAGATTATAACACTTAATGCTAACTAAGACCTAAATATTTTCCAAAAAAAAAATTGTTGTGAATCGTTTATCACGTTCTACTCACATTTAACTAATCAAGTTTAGATTTAATCAATTGGTTAGGATCGATTTCTGTTTCTTGATCACCCTTATTTCCAAATATTAAAAAATATATCAAGTATTTTACTGCAGAAGAATTTTTTTATTACTCTAATACTCAAATGGTGTAGCATTTTTTTGTTTATTAAAAATGTAAATAACTTAATGGTAAAAAAGTGTCAAATATAAATTTTGAGTAAAATATCATATTGTAGTTTGAAATATTGTTCAAGAGATGTCATTGATGGGAAAATGAAGTATTGTCCTTACAAACTTTAACTTCTCTAAATACTAGTTTATTTCTACATTTTTAGAACGTAGTTAAATCACATGACAATTGAATATCATAAAAATTCTACTATGCACATTTTCATATATCAACTCAAATTATTTTAGTTATAAGCAATAGAGAAAATATTTCATGAGTTTCCTTTTAGAGAAAATTCATCAAATTACTTAATATCATATATTTCTGTTCACATCAAAGAAATTATAGTTGTGGTCCTTATTTATAACTAAAACCTAAAATTCACCATTTGTATGAAAGTTATTAGTTTAGTCAAATACATAAACTATATAAAAAAAATACATAAACCAGATGATTAGGATAAACCAAGTTTTCAAATGAACACATAAAAATAAAAGCTCTAAATGTGCAATCTCCATATCCCTTTCCCTTTGAGGAGAGTAATGCTAACAACCATTTCATTTCATGGCATAAACATGTACAAAGAATTTCTATAAAAAGGCTTTTAAGATTACTAAATTATGATTTCAACATTATCATGGTAAGAAATTTGGTAGCACCCTGATTTACTTTCTTCTATTAACCTTTAGATTCTGTCAAGCTTTAAATTCTTAGCATAGACAAAATTTTCTCTAAATGTGACATGTGAGATAATGTTTTAGATGTAGCTTCAATTGGAGTCAAATTCTTCATTCCAACATTGAAACTTTTTTTATCTACTTCTATTATGGCTTGATCTAGTGACAGCTACTATTGCCTTAAAATTATCTTGTCTCAATCATCTTACTTAGTAAAAGCAAAAATAGTAAAATAAAACCATTGATACAAGGTTACACCAAATCTATACAAGGCATCACATTGCCAATGCCTTTAACAAGTACACTTAACTTTTAACACTTGGGTAGGATGTTGAAATCCAAACACTAGTTTTCATTACTATGAAGTCTTTAATAAGATCTATCTCCAAAAAACAAATGAATGAAAGATTTAAAGATATGAAACCAAGTTTCTTAATGAAAAGCTTAGTCAAATTTCAATACGGCAAAATGAAAGTCCACTCTAATTTATATCTTCAAGATTTTATCTCCCAAGTAATAAATAATATTGGGAACCTGTTTTAGAACTTTGATTGGTTTTTTTCTTTGTAACTCTTTAGTCTTTTAGATTTTTTTTTAGGATGGCTCATCATCTTAATTTATAATTTTTTTCCTTATTTTAATTATATTTAAAGAGGCCTAGACTATTATGCCCTACCTAAAAGTAGGGCAGATATGCCCTAAACAAATGGTGCAACTGAAGCCTTCAATGGTGCATAAAAAAAGAGTTGACTGAAACACACAATTGAAAATGCTTACCAACCACTTAGAAAAGACTTGTTGCATATATAGGATAAAGACAAAACACTATTTTGGTCTCTCACAAATATAATTTTTTTTAATTTAATCCTTATTTAATTTTCATTATCAATTTAGTCCTTGATAGATTCAATTTCTTTTAAATAAATCATTTCATTCATTTATTTATTTCACATCTTGTTAATTAAAGTAATGATTTGAAAGCTCAAAGTCTAATATGATGTTCAATATTTGTGTGGACACTAAATATAACTTGTATAAGATGATTGTCTATGTGATTAAAACATTAAATGATAAGAAAGAAGAAATTGAAGTCCTAATCCTATGACCTCACTTTTAAATTAAATTCATGTGGCAGGTTTTAATGCATGAAGAGTATCACATAAGCACTTGAGAGTATCACATTAGATTTTGACTTTTTATATCATTACTTTTGTTAGCAATGTTAGAGACAAATGGATAAAGGGACTTAATTAAATCAAATTAAATTTGTTGATGATCAAAATAAGAATGAAAGTTAAATAAAGATCAAATTGATAAAACTTACATATATGAGAAATTAAAATAGTGTTTTAATCTAAAATAAATATCTTATTTTCACCTTAGAGAAATAGTCAAATTGTACAATCGAAGATGGATTGAAATGGACTACTAACCACTGTTATTTGGGTCAAAACAATGCTTAAAGAAAAACAATAGAAAAAATAACCAAATTAATTGTAATGCTTTTGAATATAATAAAATAATTTATAAACAACTTATAAATTTATGTAAGTTATAAATATGAATTAGGTGAAAAATGGCCATAATATACTTATATGTCATAATAACATATGTCACTATTTAGTACTTAATGCATGATTATTTATAAATTTACTCATATTTCATAGTTACATATGGTACTAACAATTAGTTACAAATAATTTATTAATTGCCTTCTTTCTAATGTGTGATTAATAATTAGTTATGACAATTAATAATTAATTTGAACTAAAAGTTTGAAATATAATCAATGATCGTGAATATAACAAATTAGTAACACTACACAATTGATGTTATTGGATGGAATAATATGGATTGAAAATTTGAATATTGTTATGAATCTATCGAATATTGGATGGTTTATTTTTTCCTCCTTGTGCATTCCTCTATAACCTCCTCTTAATATTCCATTGTTATACATAATGTTATAGCATTTAGTTGTGTAATTTTTTTTTAGGATTCCAAGCCTATAAATAGGGCTCATGTGTCCTTGTATATTGTGTGGTAAGAAGTAAAAAGAAAGAAAGAATTATATTTCTCATTTACATTTTCTCTATTATAAGTTTCTTGTGTTACATATTATTTTCAATTTTATAACATATTGTTTACAAAAGTTTTTACCATTTAGACATTTGATTTTTAGTAAGAAGATTCTATTTTTATTCTCTTTGGATTTGACAATGTTTTTGTTATGAAGTTTTTCTCTTATTTGATAAATATGCTATATTTGAAATCATTAATTATTTCTAATTAAGAGAATATATCTTATAAATACCAATGAACCAGAGAATTAACATGGATTGTGCCATTGACCTTTGGGTAGAAAACATTTCTTTATCATGTGTGGATTTGGTTATAATGATTTATGTTTGGCAATGTATTAGTGTAAATTTGATCTCATTTATATCATAATTCATCTTTCTCTAACTAAGTTCCTTTTGTTTTCAAAATATATTAAAATTCTGTAAAAACATACACATATATTATAAAATTAGGTGGTTGTATGTGGATGTATTCACATTATATCTTTATTAACATCTTCACATCCATATATTTCTAATTTTATGCATATTTGTTTTAGGAAACTATTTGAATAATTGTTATCTATTCAATTTGCATCAAAATCAAACAATTTAACTTTAATTTGTATTGATGAATTATGATGTAGAAAGATTGACAAATGTTTTTCTAATATTTATATTAAAATTTTATGATTTTGTCCATCCTAATTTAAAGTTTCTATGATAGTTAGATGACTTTTCATTTGAAAGTTATAAGATAATATTTTATATTTATGCAAGCATTAAAGAGAATTGCAAATCCACCATCTAGTGGAAATAAATGTAGATAGTTATATAAAATAGATTATAGATTAGTACAACGAACAATATATGGGTCATTTATTTTATAAATATGATTTTGACTATGTTTTCTTTAGTCAATTCCTTAATTTTTCATGTTATAGAGTTCATTCACATAGTGATTAATGATGCTTATTTTTTCATATGTTATATTGTATATTTTCAAGTTATGGGTTCCTATAACATTGTCTACGCCTAATTGAAATTGAAATTATTTTACAATATTTTAGTAAACCTAATGATTTGAAAAAGAAAAGATAAGTATCTATATTGTAAATATCTTATATTTTTCTGATTATTGATATAGAATTTATAAAACTTATGAAGATTGTTTGGTTTATTGAAATTATTGACTAAAATGTGATTAATTTGTTTTTTTGCTATCTAATATTTTCATAAAATGAGCTGTATAAGAGATTAAATATAGATAAGATTCCTAATTCAAATGATCTTTGAAGATCTAGTTACGAATTGAGACTTGAATTGGGAAGAAGAAAATTTGAATTCTTCTATCTCCAATTATTTTTAATATTGAATATTCATTATTTTTGGCATTATATACTCTTCTTTTTCTATCCCCATTTTATTAATATTTATGAAAAGAATATATTACATTATTTTCAAGTTTCAACTATACTCATAAAGTAGCAATACTAAAGAAAAATAAATTTCAAAGTATTTTGAATTACTTTCATATCTTATTGATCTTGAAGTACCAATAAGAAGGGGTTTAAAATATTCTATGATTTTGTATTTATGACTACATGAAGATATTGATTAAAACCAAGTTATTCCTAAAAGTTTATGATCCATCCCTTGAAGTGAATGTAATAATATATGAAGAATTTTGGTACTTAGTTTGATAAAGTAAATGTCTTGTTTATGCAAAATTTTGATATCGCATAACCTGAAGTTAATGTGATAGTTAATAAAAATTTTAATATTTCATTGTAAAAGTAAATATGTAGCATATTTTTATATACTAATCCCTAGAATGAATGTAATGAGAGATAAAAAAATTTACTCTAAATAAGGCCCAAATAAGTATTCCAATTATAATAATACATCTTACCACCTGAAGTGGAAGAATGATGAAGAGAAATTGTGAGAATTGCTCATGTACCTATCATACATTGAGAAATCTTGTTGAAATTTGTGTTCTCTCACATTGTGTCCAATATTTCTTATATTTTGATTTAATCAATAGCATTACACAATATAAATATAATTAAGACAACATTATAGTAGACTGGAAAGTCACTTATCTATTTGGCATGACTAGCTAGGCCATTTTAGGTCAATATTAATGCAAAAAATCATTTAGATTTATGTAGTTATCTATCAAAGAACCAAAATTTTCTTCACTCTAATGATCTAGTGGATTATTTGTTCTCAAAGCAGAGTATTTATTAAGTTATCACCGGTTAAAATTGTGAAATCTCATGTTTTCTATACGATGTGGATTGTTTAAATATTTATGATTTATTATATGCAAATAGTAAATGATCACATATGTTCATTATTAAGTTACAATTTGGAGTTTGCAAAATTGCTTACTCAAGAAATTTGAGTAAGAGTACAATTTTCATATTATTAGATTAAGCTGATGATCTTGCATCATAAATTTTTACTATGTGCTAATTAGAATATTATTGAGCATCCTAAAGCATGTATATACATGAAATGATTTAGCAAAATAATTTATATAGTGTCATAAATTATTAACTATATCATTGTTTAAAGAGAACAAGAATTCCTATTTCAAATTATGAGACTTACTACTTTACATGTAGTCCACTTGTACATGACAAGCCAATAAATTATAATTTCCCCTTATAATTGGCTATGGTCAAAGCCAAAATTTTTATATAGAGAGAATTTTAAATTTGAATATATTCTTCTATCACTTTGTCACAATGCATACAGGTAAGCTTTCATAAGAAGGTTAAGAATATAAGTGCGGGTATATTTTATATTCCTAATATTAAAGGAAGAAAGTATACAACTATAGAAATAATATAATTATTTTGATCCTCACACAAATAATATGAACCTAAAGTTCAAAAGATGATTGATTTACAAAATATAGCAAATTAATTGTTAGATAGATTGTTGACCCAAAGTAAACAAATAAATATTATCAACTACAAATGCTTCAATTCGAATTGATATCTCAGTTAGACAATTTATTCTATAACCAATGAGTTTAAATCATGCCTAAAGCATGATAAACCAATTGATTTTAAATACAAAAGTTCTTAAAAGAAATAGAAGAAAGAGAAAATGAATAAAATGGCCTTACCGAGGAGTTAAATACTTTTAAAGAGATTTGAAACATAATTAGTAACAAATTTCTTAAAGAAGTTCAGGTATCTAAAATTTGTGAAAAATAGAGATCTCAATTGATTATATCTTTAATGCGAAAGATGAAAGTAAGAGGGAAATATTTGTTGACAACAATTTTCACACAAAGTAGTGCTATGTATTATGAAAGATAGAGAGAATTTTGAATTCATGATATATGATTATATGGCCAAAGAGACACTATGCAATTTAGATAAAAATGTAAAATTTAAATTTACTTACAAAGCAATGAAATACCTAGAAGGAGTGAAGCTAATAATATACAAATGTATAATTGTGTCAAAAAAATGAGAAAATTAAAATTGTAAATATAAAACATGAATTGTTGCACAAAGATTTTTACAAAAATTGTCATTGGTTATAAGAAATATATATTTGCATATGGTGGATGAATTTTTTTTGTTTTGTAATATATCAAAACTTGATATGCGTATAATACACTTAGTTTCATGTTATTATATGTGTGAAGAAATTACAATGATATTTGTATGACAATTCCTAAACGATTTAAGATATTTGAAGCATAAAATTTGAATTTTCGAGAAATGTATTTAATTAAATTACAAAGATCTTTGTATGAATTAATACAATATGGAAAAATGTGCTACAATCCTTTAAGTGAATATTTGTTAAAAAAATGATATAAAAATGATCATATCTACCTTTGTGTTTTTATCCGAGTATGAGTTTACTAGAATTGTTGTATATGATGATTTGAATATTATTGGAACTCTATAAAGAGCTTCCAAAGATAGTAGAACATTTGAAAATGAAGTTTGAAATGGAAAACTTGGAACGATAAAAGTTTTGTCTTGACCTGCAGATTAAGCATTTAAATGATGAAATATTTGTTTATTAATCAAATTACATTGGAAAGATCCTAAATCATTTTTACAAGAATAAATCACATCTATTAAGTACTCCCAATGGTTGTTCAATCACTTAATGCTAATAAAGATCATTTTTTGATCTCCTGATAATAATAAAGAACTTCTTAATCCTAAAATACCATATCTTAGTGCAATTAGTGCACTAATGTATCTTCTTGATAATATATGTTTTGATTTAGCTTTTTTGGTAAGTCTATTAGCAAGATATAATTTTTCTCCAAACAAAAGGCATTAGAGTGAAACGTATATTTTGTTATCATGAAGGAATAAATGATATAAAATTATTTTATTCATATGAATCAGATCAAAACTAATTGGTTATGTAGATGTAGGATTTTTATCCGATCCACTTAAGACTCAATCTCAAGCTAGCTATTTACTTCCTACCACAATGTTTGAAAAGTTCGTTCATAATATTTGAAAGTGCTAGCTCAAAGATCTTAAGTGATATTATCACGAGAGGGAGTAAATGTGCACTAGTAAGGTTTTAAATGAGATAGTATCCTATTGCGAATTATAAAGAATATTATTTACAAAATGGACATTCAAGGTGGAGTGTTATAATTATTATTCAACATATCTCTTCACCAAATTATTATCAACTAAAACTTTTGAGCAAATAAGATACAAGATTAGCATATGTCATTTCAAAGATCTTCATTGACTTGAATGGGAGGAATAAACAACACTTACTCTTTTCATTTGCCAAGATTTTTGTCCCATTGGGTTTTTCTTGACAAGGTTTTCAATGAAATAGTTTGACTAATGAAAAGTGAACATTCAAAGAAGAGTGTTATGAATCCATTGAATAATTGATAGTTCACCTTGTCATAAATCTAATGGATGGTTCACTTTGTTATGAATCAATTGAATAATAGATAATTCATATTATCATAAATCTATTGAATAGTTCACCTTGTTATGAATCAATTGAATAATGCATAGTTCAATTTTCCCTCTTTACATATTTCTCCCTAAGTTTTTCTTAATACTCTACTACCATACTTAATGTTACAGTATCTAGTTATGTGATTTTTCTTATAATTCTAAGCCTATAAATAGGGCTCATATGCCTTTATATATATAGTGCGGTAAGAAGTAAAAAGGAATAAAGAATTATATTCCTCTTTTACATTCTCTCTATTATAAGTTTCTTATGTTTTATATCTTTTTCAATTTTATAACAAATATGAATATTTTAAATGTATTTAATAATTTCAAAAGTAATTGGTAAAATGTCATTATTATAAATATAATTTTAGAATAAATACATGTTTTAGTCTTTTATTTAGTTTGTATCAATTTGGTATTTAAAAGAATTTTAATATCAATTTAGTCATTCAATTATTCAATTACACCTATTTCAGTCCTTCTATTATTTTATTGTTGAAATTCTTACAATGAGTAATGATATAACAACTCATTTGCTAACATAATAATGTTATAGCGTTAATATGGTCATATAATTATCATTCTTAATCTAAAAAGTCAATAATTGTATCAATAATTTTTTGTAAATGGTTCCAATGATAGACTAACAGAGAAACTTGATTAGATATAACTAAATAACTAGAGGATTAAATTGAGACTAAAATTATTTGAGGGACTAGATTGGGTGTAATTAAATATCCGGAGGACTAAATTGATACTAAATTTTTTTGAGGAAGTAAATTGATACAAAATAAATTAATGAGGGATTACAATAGGTATTTAGTCTTATTTTATGATTAAATTGAATTGAAGTTTTAAAAATTAGTTGAAGAGAAATAAACTTCACAAAAGAAATGGTTTCAAATCAGTGATTATTAAGGTAGTTAATGATCACAAATGACCTAAGTAGTATCTAATCCCATGCTTAGCCTCACTTGACCTCAATTAACTGATAATTGCTACGAGTTAGTCAGTGATCTCAAAATACCTAAGCAGCACCATTCTTTTGTGTTGGTCATTAAGTTAATCAATGATCACCAATTTTTTGCATAGTACCTAATATTATTCCTAGGGATTGATCACTAAGAGGATCAAAGGTCATCAGTTGCCTTAGTAGTAGCTAAGTCGATGATTTATCCAAATTGACTCAAAGTTCTACAAAGTTATGGATGATTTAGGATGCATGGTAATGGACACATTTATGAATGTTCAGCATGTCCCAAACACATAAATGAAAACTAACATAAAATGTAAACAGAGAAAATTACATGTTTGTGCCTCCTAACAATTGATTTCATGATTTGTAAGATGTATGGAGAATGTAAAATTAGTGGTCAACCCCACGGTTGATTACAGTTGACACCTATATCATTGAATAACGAGGATTTACCTAAGTTTGATCATTTTGCATACGTAGGCCAAGTTTGATCCAATTCCCAGAAAATCACTTGCCAATTGAATAGTCATAATTGCAGTTGACACATTATTAAAAAATTGTGATAGTCGTAATTAATAAATCAACTTAAAAATAAGTTTATATTTGGTGAATGATAGACATTTATATTGTAAATAATAAAAATTATGTCTTATATATCTGATGACTAAGAGACATAATTTTTTAAGGGCCTTAGTCTACTATCTCTTTTTGCCTGCTACAATTAATTTGTGAGTTTGTGACTACATTTGTACTACATCAGACAAACTTGTATGAACATTAAGTTCTCGTGACAACGAAATTTAAGAGACATATAACTAAAAAAAGGAAACTGCATCATCCAGTTTCTTCACTTTGTGACATCATTAAGGACACAATCCATAAAGTTGCTCAATAAAATTCAACCGTTAGACTTACTAGATTGTACCTTTAGTATTGTCAAAATACTAATTTTTCACAAAATTTGCATGTAGACAAGAACAAAAAGAAAGACTCAACCTTAAAGAACACATCATTCTACAACTATTTTGACTAGCCACTATCGGTCTTCATGACATCATGGTAACAAGCAAATTTCCCTTTATGCTCCAAGGCCACTGGCCAACAGTGTTGATCTCTCAGATTATATTGACAGATTTTCCACCAAACATGGATGAAAGTGTACCTTCACAGAGTTTCCTCAGCTGCCTTGTTTTTACCAAAGTGGCCTCCTGCAATTCAAGTAGCACTTAGCCTCTGTCTTACAAGAATGGTGGAATCAAGATATCCAAGTCTTTGCTAGTAAGTGGTCAAAAGTGGAAGAACTTAAATAGCATGTGTATCTCACTTACCCAAAGAGTTGTGCAACTTCATACATTGGGCAGTCAAGTCCTTCAATCAATCTTTCAACGTTACTTCATAATGCCTCTTTTCCTCCTGTGAATTCACTAGTCCGTCTGGGAATCTGAAAAAATAGGCAACGCCGCACAAGCAATTAAACAAGACCAAATACAAGGAATGCTCCTTGTGCAACTCCATATGTTTGGTAAGCAAGTCCTTCAATCCATCTTTCACATTTACTTCGTGATGCTTCTTTCCCTCCAATGAATTCACTAGTCTGTTCAGGAATTTAAAAAATAGGCAACATCACAAGCAATTAAAACAAGACAAAATATAAGGAATGCTCCTTGTGCAACTCCATATGTTTGGTAATCAAGTCCTCCAATCCATCTTTCAACTTTACTTCGCGATGCTTCTTTCCCTCCAATGAATTCACTAGTCTGTTCAGGAATTTAAAAAATAGGCAATATCACAAGCAACTAAAACAAAGACCAAATACAAAGGTATCCTCCTTGTGAAAGAACAAACACAATGTACTTCACAATAACGCAATAGGAGAAAAAAGCATCCCACAAAATGTTGTTACTTGTTAGTATACTCCACGTGGATAATAACTAGTAACTTCTAAAAATCCACAAGCATAGGCACATGCAAACATACACAGACAACAATCAATTCAAAAACTGCATCTCATAGATTTTACTGCATAAAGGAAGAGAAAATAACACATTCACATGCCAGCCTCAGATTTTGTTGCACAACTCAAGCACATGTTCCAGACTGTGATTCCACTAGTCTTTCAACTTAATAGATAGGTATATTGGATAAAACCAAAATTAAAATATACGAAATGCTAAGGCATCATATTTGCATACAGTGTAAACAATTACAGAAGATTACACCTATTAACACTTTTTTTGGCGTAAACCAAACATAATATATTTTGGTGTACAAAATGAACAATGGAACCTCATTCCTGTATTTATGTCATTCTACGGAACTTAGGTTTAATGCAGCATTAAGATATCCTTTTCTTCCTTACACTCTTTTAAATTGTTCATGCAAAATAGTCCCTCCATCAATTAATCGTTGATGTCACTGACAGGTCAAGCTAATGTGGCCCATTATCTGCTTAGGTGTATGGTTAATTGCTGACATGGAAAAATTGGAGGTACTAAACAAAGACCGTCTTCCCTGCAAGCTTGACCAAAACTCATCTTCTATCTTTGCCCCAATATTCATCTTCTTCATCATGAACTTGGATTATTGGCTTAATTTCATCAAACTTCATTGCAACAATGCAATACCCCTTCAAACACACTAATCAAAGATTTTGAGTTTCTCTGTTAGAAAAAGAATAAAGCCCCAATACTGGTTCAAATCCATATTTTGGCTGAGATTGTTTTATTCTTATTATTCCCTCCCCATATTTTTGAATCTCATATAATATTATATTAGCAAAATCTTGCAAAGCCAAACTTGCGATTGCAAACACAAGTCATCTGCAATTGTTTATCATTTATTTTTATAATTTTACAAGTATAGATATAACACACTTCTCTGCACAAAATTGCTTCAACCTTTCAAATCCATCACAGCTTCAAGTCTTTTGATATGCAGGACTAGAGCTAATTTTAAAAAATTTTAAGTTCTGGCTTTTCCGGTCCCCAAAACTCTTCCAAAACCCAGGACTATGAGTTTGTTCCTAATGAATTTTCAAAGTTGTTCATAAGGACTGTGAGTTTGTTGTTGTTATAAAAGTGGCGTGCGCTCCCTATATTTTCTGGTTATTCAGAGCTGCTGTAGGATTCTCTCGGCTTCTAATTCTTCTAAAGTCTGTGTGATAAAAATTATATAGGCTTATGCTTGAGGATTCTCTCAGCCTCTAGTTCTTCAAAAATTTAAACACAAATGCAACTCCCTTATGAGACGGATAAAATTCTACCCAAGTATAGATCTATATACCTGGAAACAAATAATGCATTGCACTGGTCCTGCGATGGTAATGGTTTCTCTCATGATGGCTCTGATTTCTCCTCTTCACTTTCCAACTTTCATGATCTTCTACCTCTTGTTTCTGTATTTTTTTTTTTTTTGCCATTTTTTCTTTCTGTGAACATGTCTGGACTGGGCTAATCTGTCATTTGGCCTGCTAAAATGACTAAGTACAACTTTTGTGAAAGAAATAAGTTCAGGAACTGAAATAAAATTTACTTGGGGCAGGTTGTATTTTGTAGAGCCAGTTTCCCTGCTTCATGTGGCAAAATCTGAGGCATTGCTTGTGTGGGGCAACAATGCTCCGGAACAAGTACAAGGGCATGGAAGAAATGAAATAGAAACCATTGAAAAAACAAAGATCTAAATTAATAATTGATGTCAGATGCATCCATGTATTTTCAACAAAACTAGCTTGTAACTCCAATGGATGCATCTCACTCTATACAACACAGTTTTAGGATCTTACAGACACTTCTTATATCACAGATGTACAATCAGACACCTAATTAATCCTCAGAGCTAGGGCATAAAACAACACTTAAATTGCTAGAATGGAATTCTGACAGCTGCTGCTAATTGCTTCCACACAACTTCAGAAGTAGAATTCAACATCAATGATTCCTCTGTCATAGTAGAAAATGACTGGAGTTTATATACTACTTTTTGCAGACACCAATAGGATCTGCATTCTTTACTATCCAAGGATGCTCCATTATCTTTTGAACTGAGAGCCTTCTGGAGGAGTCTTTCACCAGAAGCTGCACCAATTTCCATTTTAAAGTCAGAAGGAAAACCAATTGTTTTTTTCGGAGTATGGGAAAAGAAGGGGAAGAAAAGGAAACTGAAGGTTATCTTCCCATTTTTAGTTCATTTTTAGCATGATAACCATTCATTTCCATCCCTTCCTCCACATTTTCTTTCTCCCAAACAGACAATAAGTCAGTGCACTGAAAGATATGCTTTTGCCGGGATACAAATAACATATGAACATACCCTGCTAATCAAATTTTTGGCATCCAGAGACACAGAAGGCACAGAAGGGAAGCTTAGATCAACCTTCACTATCCTGCATAAAATAAAATTCATCACATATTGCAAGATTTGACGTATGATGTGCCAAACATAACAAGCAAATCTGTATCCTTGCCTTTTAAAGGTATCAGCTTGACTCTCAGCCTCAAATGGGGGAACGCCATAGAGGAACTCAAAACAAAGGATGCCCAAAGTCCAGTTATCAACTGCATAATCATGAGCTTTGTTTTCTACCATTTCTGGTGCCAAATAATCCAAAGTTCCACACATGGTATGTCTCTTGC
>JANHAO010004226.1:0-24549 GCA_026873985.1 Saraca asoca
ATTGAAGGGTTAATGGAAATTTGGGGCATTAATGTTATGTCAGTGTCATATGGTAAGGCTTGTAGGGGGTTTCCTGAAGGAAAGGATTTCCTGATGGTGACTTCCTACGTCGATCACATTCCATAGGTTGGGTCATGACAATGCATTTGGATCCAAATTTTCAAAGTAGATGCAAGGATGTTTATTCTAGAAAAATGTCTTATCGTCATGAGTCAATAGTTCTCTAGCTAGAACATAGGGTGCATGCTTGCCATTATTGGCCAATATGTCAACTTTTCTATTAGACTTGAGGCACATTTAGTATAGATAGGGGACAATCCTTTGTGCATAAGATATCTGAAGGCATCATAAGCCTGTAAATTAAAGTAACCATTCAACCAAACCTTAAGAATAATCCACATGGTGAGTCTCTTGCATGCAATGGGCAAGGGACAATTGAATAGGGTGAGGGAAACTCCATTTTATTGATAAATGTCTCGTTACATAGTTTTGAGTGTATAGAAGGAGGTACTAAGCTAGCACACTCTCATTTTAGGGCAAGTGTCACAATACCTATTAAGGCCATTGTGCATGCCCCCTAAAGAGCATTTTAAGTCAAATCCCTATTGATAGAAATAAATATAGTTTTCCAACTTGACATAAGGCTTTTTCCTATAGTTTGGGAAGGATTTTGCATGCCATCTTATATCATTGCAAAGATAAAAATGCAAAGATCATTGCCATGTGCTTCCTATGTACATTGGCAAAGCAAACTTGACTAAAAAGATTAAAATATCTGTAAAATAGGAAAAAAATTAAAAAATAGTACATATGTCATATTACTCCCAAATTTGACTTGAAAACGTCAATGCCCTCATTGGTGTCTTAATTTGATACAACTCTTATGAATGTCATGTCCTAACATTGAACACATAATAGGTATAGGAAATCATCATAGAGTGACTTTTCACAAGCTTACCAAACTCATAATGTTGACTCATGCGAGACCAAATCATGATGAAATCATTACAAAAAAAAAAAAAAAAACTCTAACTAGTGATAGAAAATTTCATTGGTAAATTGAAGAAATCCATTGCTAAATAACTTACCAATGGATTTAGCAATGAAAAGGTGATCATTCCTAAATAATGCATTGGTAAATCATTTAACAACAAAAAAAGTAAATTTTCGTTAAATGCATTAGTAATTTTTCCTCTCATAATGATTTATTTAGGAAAAAAGAAACAATGAAACATAATTTAGCAACAAAATTTCCATCAGCAAATTGAAAAAGAAAATTTAATTGGTGATGAAAGTTCCATCATTAATTTTTTTTTTGTCAATTTACTGACATAATTTTTCATCACTAAATTTGTCTTCTGTTTAAGGTTGTGAAGATGAGGAGGAAGCCATGGCACTTGAAGATCTAACAATCTTATAGGCCTTTGAACCCATCCCATAAATGCCACCCTTCTTGTTTTGACCTCTGGGGGACTCCATCCATATGGTTGTCTCATCCACTAGTGTGCTATCCTCACCACCTCCAACTGAGCCTAAAGTCTGAGAATAATGCTCCTTCATCTTCCTTTTGTAGTCATCCTACAAGTTGACCACAAAAGTTAAACACACAATTTGTCATATCCCAATTTTTGGGGAGATGATTGGCATAAATCACCAAGTAGTGACCTATGAACTCATGTGCATTCTTGATATAGGAAATCCTTTTTATAAAAAAAAAACATGAAAACAATGTGAAAAATATAATTGGGCCCCTTTATATAAAATTTATGGTATGCAATGTTTTGATAAAAATATTTTCTAAGTTTTGAAAATAAAAGAATTCTTTTCATAAAACATAAATCTTAAAACTTATGGACCTTTGTCTAGTTGGACAGACTCTAATTACTAAAAGATAAATCAATGGGTCTACATACCTTATAGCAAACATACATAAATTGAGGAATTTATTCTAAATAAAAAATCCTTCATAAATTCATTAACCTAAAAAATGTTATTAATTGCATGAGTATAACCTAAGTACTCAATAAGAAGAAAAGTCCACCTATCTTTAGGTTGAAAACACTTTTGGTCGTACATGTATATATAACTCAATTATAATATCTACACAAGCATTTAGATGCAATCTTATTATCTCTGACTTATTAGTCTTAATTAATTACCTTCTATAGGACTATGCATAACTAGTAATATTCATCTTATCTTTAATCATCACTTAAATCATTCATTCACAGTAAGTCTATCATATAATTTGGGTTATCACCAATCTGAATATAAAGGCTATCATAAGATGGTGTAAGGTAGGACCCTTTTGTCAACTAATATAATACTATATAAGATGACTTCTCTCTCACTTAGTTATAGGATCTGTCAATCAACCATGATGTGCACTATAAGAACTACTCGGTAACTAGCATGCTTGCATGCATTAGAATTAGATTGGTTATCCCAATCAAGTAAAATACATTCAAATAAATTATATTGACACAATGGTTCAATGGAAAGAATAATGACTGAAAGGTTATATGCCCCCAATAACATACTTTATAAGGATGCATACCCTTTAGAATACATGCTTAATAATTTGTGCTCTCTTACACCATATCTTAGCTACTATCTTCAATGACTTAAAGAAATAAATTCATTTCCTAGTGCACATAGGTCTTACAAATCCCACTTAGCAATGTGTCAGTTCATATATACAAAGAATCTCTTATTCATTTGTTTACTTTCATAAATTTACCTATGGATATCACATTCTGTACCTATGATAAAACCAATCGTTCTATTCTTTCTAAATTTCTAAAGAAATCTATCATTCTAATCCATCTTAATTGCATATGGAAGTTCTAATGGAATTTATGAAATAAAAATCATTTAATGAAATTTTCTCTGAAGAAATATTTTTAATTTTCTAAAAACATATTGTATGTCTAAAATGTATGAATTAGTATAAAATAGAATAAATACAATTTTAAAATAATAATTTTAATATAAAATAAATCTTATATTTTTAAAATTACAATTTCAAAGGAAAACTCATGAAAATAAAAAATGATATTTTAAAGTGACTAAACTTGGAATTATAAGAGAATATAATTTTACAATAATTCTTAAAATTCATGTGGCGAGAAGGTCTTGGAAAATCAACAATTATGAGCTAGCATAGTTGAGTTCCTAAAAATTCCCAACTAGAACTTAGTTCTAAGTTCATACTAGATCTATCCACATATTCAACCATTAAATCAATCATAGCATGTAAAACAAACATCAATCACATTCCTAACATGATCTGAAACCTATTGATAATTCTCTATTTGATCTTAAGCTTTAAATCTTATAACATCAACATATCCATGTATCATTTGACTTTATTCATAATCCTGACATTTGTAGGTCAAAGTTATTCAAACATCTTTTCATAATTTCATTAATTAATTTCTTAGGTCTAATCTCCCACTTCCTAACACAAGATGTATAAAACATTTGGATAATTTGAAAATAATAATTCTTTCTACAAAAAAGAAATCAAAGGGTAGAAAGTTTTACTCACCTACTTAGAGAAAATTTCCCATCCTTTGGTCCTAGGCCTAATTTGCACTCTTGCAATTAACTTATAACCCAAGTGAAATTTACCAAATAAAAATTCATCACCTAGCAATGATGAGATAAAATGAAATCAAATTTATCTTTGATTCAATCATATTACCTCATATTCATGTTTTCATATCAAGTATACGTTGGGACTTCTTTCCAACAAGGTCCCAACTCTAGGTGACTACCTAACTACACTAGGATTCTATTATTTCAAATTTCATGCTTAGGTTCTATCTAACCTGATAACAGTCAGTCAACGCCCACCCCTTGGGAATCAGTCTATCGATTAGTCCACCATTGAGATCTAACACGTCAGCCCTCTAGCTAGTATACTAGACTTGCATTTAAGTTTGATTAGGTTAGCCCTAGGAGGTGTTAAACAATTACATTTACATAAAGAAGAATAAACAAAATAAAATTGGCTTACATAAGTCCTTTACAACCTAGTGTCCACAAATTTTTGTGTGCATTTCTTGAAGTGAGTCCTCAAAAAGACCTTACCTTTAATAGCCATACAACCTATAGTTTCCATCTACATTTACATAAAACAAAAAACCAAAATCCATAAGTAAATTTGGAATTTGATATAACATGTAGTAGAAAACCAAATTGCATTATTCACCATCATTCTAGTACTTAAACATAGAGATCGAACCTCTCGAGTGTAAACACCCACCAATAATGGATTCCCTATTCTTCTTGTTTAGCTCTTGCTTCTTAAAGTCTTCATTATCCCACTTCTACTAAAGACTAGTGAAGATGTAATCAAGAATCCACTTAGGCTTTTTCAATAGGCCCTTGCACGTTTGATTCATCATACCACTATAATTGGGCCCGGCCATATGTGTAGTTCTTCATGATGACGTATTGGGGCTCTGGCTTCCACTTGTACATGGCTTGCAATCACGATGTTAATTTAAAGTAAATGCTAATAATATAAACTTTAAAGACTAAGTACTCAAAACTTGATACATACTAATTATTTCTTGAATTATGAATCCTTAAGCTATTAGGAACAACATGTATATATGAAGGTTGGCTCTTAAAAGCGAGCTTGAATTACCTTTGTTATGTCATTCACTGGACCATGGGTAGACCTGGTGATCAGCCTACAATTTCATACATAGAATTTAAGATAGTTGCAATTCTTAAAGTATGAACAAAAAAATCATTGAATATATAATAAATACATATGAATCACCCTCGAGATCCACCTAAACCTTACCATCAATGGGATTTCTACCCCATGGTAAGGCAGAAGGCTAGTTAAGATGGCTCCCCTAGATGGTAGTTTGAGGTGCCTTAAGAGTAAACTGTGTATCTTGAAGATGAAGAGGTTAAATTAGCTACTTAATAGGTTTCACATTACTCAATGCCTACCAAGGTGAAGTTTATGGCTATAGTTGCAATTGCAGAACAAAAGGCAACGACAGTGTTTGTGCAGATGGCATGACACTTTAAATGGTGGAAAATGAAGGAGTGGTGGCTAGGGATGGCAAAATTTTGGGTTTAAGGCTTGCCTCGCAGATTTTATCCTAATGAAGCGTGAATATGGTATGGATTTCTGCCCTGCAAGGTAAGGCATAAGGTAAGTTTTTAACCTAATGCAAATTTCGAGGATAACACAACCTTAGAATATAAAATTATAATTTTACCTTTATGGACAACTATGTATGCAAACAATTATATACTATTGTTGGTCCTTTTAGTAATTTAAATATTAGAAATACATTAAAATTTGGCTATTTCATTTTTTTTCTTTTTTAGATTGATTGCCTTTCTCAGTTGCCTAAGCCTTAATAGCTTATAGTTTTTGTTCTTTCTTTCTTTAGTTTGAGATTGTTTGAATAAATTATGTGTAGTTTTAGACCTATCTTGTGATATTATGTGTGATTTTAGATCTATCTTGTATATTGATTATGTGTGAATTTAAAGTATTTAAATTTAAATTTTTATATCTTATGCATTTTTTTATATTTTCCTTATAGGTCACCAAAGCACTGTAAATCACGGGCATGGGGCACCAACTTTCCCTATATGTGAGAATAGGTAAGGTGTAGTACTGTAGGGATGGGATAGGGAAAGCTTGATCTGTCCTTGCTCTGCCCCATTGTCATTCTTAGTGATGGCCCTACCACAACCTCTAGCCTCACGAAAACCCCTAGATTCACTACCTTTACCCCTACGTCCTAAAGAGATTCTAAATCAAGTATTCCTAAAACCACAAAACCAAATTCATTTCAATTCCAATGCAACAAACATTCAAAGCAAAGTCATATTCTTTCAATTCCAAATTACATGCAACCTATTATCCCATAATCCCAAATTTATTTCATTCTAATTCAATCAATATTCAAATCATACTTAAATCCATTCAATCCTAAATTCATGACAACCCATGATCTCATAATTTCAAATTCATTTCATTCTAGTTCAATCAACATTCCAATCATACTCAAATTTATTCAATCACAAATTTATTTCATTAAAATTTTAATAACTATTCAAATCAAATTACAAAACTCCTAACTACAAAATCCTAAATGGCAAATTCCTAACTACAGAATCCTTACAATACAAATCCCTAACTATAAAACCTCAAATTACAAGTTTTAGACCAAAACTCACATTTTCTCCTTGCAAGTGATAATAGTGCAAGTGTCTAGTTGCAACAAGATTGGTCCCAACTTGATGGCAAAATAGCAGTGGAGTGAGAGAGAGAAGAAAGGCAAAGTGAAATCATAAAAAGTGAAGGGTCTGGTTGCAAATTTGGATATATTTTCTCATTACTAATGGAATTAGCAATGGAATTTTTTGTTGCTAAACCAAATAAGTGAAATGGTGCATTTCAATTTAGCAATGGATCTTAACTATTTCATTAGCAAATCGAATGCCAAATACATAGAAAATAATTTTTTATGTGGAAATTTCCAAAAGATAGTTTCTAATTCTATTAGTAATTTGAATTTGAAGAGTTTTACTTGTAAATTCCATCAATAATAACTTTGGCTGGAAAATAGAGCCAAATTTACTAATGGAATTAGTAATGGACTTGTTATATTCTATTAATAATTCTATTAAATTGTTTTGATATATTTTGACCAATTAGAGCATGGTTTGCTAATGGAGTGATCATCAATAAAAGTCCAACACTAAATTTCATTGTCGTTGATAGCAAAATCTAGTCAATAGGTGTTAGTCTAATGTTACCCCAAATTGCAAGTTGAGAACGTGAGCTAATAGGAAAGAAATAGGGGAAAGAAGAAGAAGAATAGCAAACACCAAAAGCTTTTATCGTGGTTTGATTAAAGCCAATCAACCCCTACATTCATGGTGAATTGTATTAACTTTGTGTGATGGTTTTCTCTGTGTAACTCAATAGAGATACGATACTATGCTTCTATTTCGGCAGAGTGTCTACATGTAGTTTCTTTGCTATATCGTTTACAGAGGGTCCCCCTATTTATAGAAGAAGGGAGGCTTACAAGTGTAACTTGGCAAGTAATAAAATGATTATTTTCACCGCATTAGGCAATAAATGCTTAGTGCCTAATAATAAATGCTAGGCAAATTAGTATCGAACTGTTGGAGACTAATGTGTCGGTTCTAGAGGTTGAGTTGTCGATTATGAATGTGTGACCTCAGCTAATGACTAGACCTGCATTAGGTGACCTGTGCCTAAACCCGCATTAGGCGACATGCTGGCCACAGATTGATCTTGTCATTGGATCCATTTAGAATGAGTCTGTTGAAAGATAGCATGGACACTGTGTTTCATTCAACGAGCTAGTGCCCTTCTTAATGAACTAGGTTCTTGTTTCGCCTTTGACCTACACTCCTAATTCGTGGTTAATGAGCTAATACCTTGCTAAGCGACCTTAACTATCAAGTGATTTGGATCTCTTTGTAGTTAGGCTCGACTTCTTATTAGGCCTTGGCTAGTCTATTTTGTATAATCCAAAAAATACCTATAACATGAAGCCCCCTAAGTCTCAGTTTGCTTTGCGAACTAGGAGTTGTAGTCTACTGATAAAGTCTTTGCTTGTAGTCTACAACATTATCAAATCTTTTATCTACAGTTCACCATTTAGTCAAAAGTTTTTGCTTATAGCTTGTCATGTTATCATTTTGGGTCTCAGTCTTTTATTTCATCTACATCAGGCCATGCCTCTTATTGTGGATGCTCTCCAGCTATTAGTCTGACAGTCTTGCTTTGATGTGGATCATTTGATTTGGTATAGTTAGATGCCTTCTGGGCTCTTTGGTGAAGTCAGGCTTGTCTATATAAGGCATGGAAAGCCCTCTTCCTTTCTTCACAGAGCAACTGGATGAGTGCATTGAGTCATCCCTTCATATTTTAGAAGCTTTGGCCTTCATCTATGTGTTTTTAGGTGTGTATGGTTCATTGTATGAGATTACGAGGCATGAATGATTCGCTACACATGGTTCTTGTGGAGTATTCTTCCCCGAGAACTCTGGGAACTTGCCTGTAACCTTCTTTTGGAGCTAAGAAGTTTGACTCTCCCTTTTTTGCTCTTTTGTCCTTTAGTGAGCTAATTGCTCAGTTTCCAACTACGACCAAGAGTTGCAAGGTGAAGGGATGAGCTTCTGACTATGGAGGAGGCTTGGGTAGAGGAGCTGGAACTGTCCAATTTGCTTGTTGGCCTTGTGACTTGTCACGGCTCAATCTTTTCAATCAAGTTCTCTTGTCTTCTTGTCTGATGGTGCCGAGTGTCTCTAGGCCTCCAAGCAGCTTGATAAAGCTCAAAGATGCTTTCCTTGCTCAGAGAGACTAGGGATAACTTGTGCAGACTTTTTGTTTGCACTCAATGTTGTTTTTCCCGCTTCAGGCATCTTAGGGGATGCTCAATTTGGATGAGCTATTAGCTCAAGCGAAGGCGGAGTTGGAGCAGTTCCTTCTGCATATTATGGTTGCAAGCTTGCTGCCATTTAGCCTTTCTTTAGTTAGCTATAGGCTTATTTTGTCTTGTATTCTTAACCTTTTATGTAGTTTTGCCTCATTGAAAGAGGTTTTGTAATGAAACTTTGCCATATTATTCCTCCCGATTATGCCACTATAGCAATTTAGTAGGTTGCCACTGGAAACGTTAGTCTCTACAAATCATAACTCAGAAGTTGTTAGATAAAGTGAGTGCTTGTTAAGCCAATCGGCCTCGAACAATATTAATTAGACTAATGTAAAGGGACTCCAGTCAATAAACTATGACTTTAAGAGGATATGTGCCATATTGGACGATCAATTGGTCATATTAGTTCATTTCAATCGACAACGGAATTGAGCATTGGAATGCCTTTATTGAGCATGAGTCCAAGCACTGGAGTGTTGGAACACTTTCACCGGCGCGATGAGGTGACTACATTGGTTGCATAGACGCATCTTAGCTTGTGCAAGAGTTTGATGCTAAAGCACTTCTTGGACATGAGGTCTTGATAGGCTACATGAAAGCACCATGATCCACACAAGATTTTGGTGCCTAAGCACTTCTTGGACGTGGCTTCGGTATTGGCCATGCAAGAGTTTAGTGCTTGAGGCACTTCTTGGATGCAACCCGCGCAAGAGTTTGGTGCATGGCTAGCACTTCTTAGACACAAAGTTTTAGAGTTATTTGCACAAGAGTTTGGTGCTTGAGGCACTTCTTGAATGCAACCCACATAAGAGTTTGGTGTGTGGCTAGCATTTCTTGGACGTGAGATTTTGGAGTTGTCCATGTAAGAGTTTGGTGCTTGAAGGACTTCTTAGATGTAGCTCATGCAAGAGTTTAGTGCGTGGCTAATACTTCTTGGATGCAAGGTTTTGGAGCTGTCCGTATAAGAGTTTGGTACTTGAGGCACTTTTTAGATGTGACTTGCACAAGAGTTTGATGCTTAGCTAGCACTTCTTGGACACGAGGTTTTGGAGCTATCCGCACAAAAGTTTGGCACTTGAGGCACTTCTTGGACGCAGATCGTGCAAGAATTTGGTGCATGGCTAGTACTTCTTGGACGTGAGGTTATGTATTTGCCCACGCAGGAGTTTGGTGCTCGAGGCACTTCTTGGATGTGGGGTCTTGGAGTTTAGAGTCATAACCTGCCACATGCAATCTACAGTTCCATGAGCCATTTGGCATGCTTCTGCTTGCTTTGTAGGTGACTCTTCCATTTCTCACAATTAGGCCGTCATGATTACTCTTACCTTTGGCACGCGTGCATGCTACTGTTGTGAACTAACTGTTGGCACTTGCTGAACCGTCAGATTATGGGTAGTTGATGGGTTCTAACAGTGTTATCGCCTTCCTTATAAGCTGAAGGGGTGTCATTTGAAACTTGAAGCTCCAGAACTCTCTCTACTTGTTTCCTATGTTAATCGTTGCAATCACTTTCCATCATCCGTTACCACCAGTGTTGTTTCGATTCCCTAGTGGTTGCTCAAGTCTCATTCATTGGAAAGCACTTTTGCATGCATTCTCACACCTTCCATTTCAATCTACCATAGTAAGTCTTTCTTCCTTTTGCTATTTCTGGATTTCTCCATCCTATAATCTATAAGGCCTGTTTGCCATTGTTTGAGGAATAAGGGTGCTAGTTGAGGTTGATTTTTTGTGTATTTTCTTTTCTACCTAGTTTTGTTCATACAGTTGATTCTGTTGGCAGACTTTGGGTTTTCTATTTACCATTTCGAGCCTAGCATTTATTATTTAGATTTTGTAATTTGATCGTTAAGTTCTTCTTGTCCATTGGAGTTCGAGTTATAAATGGGTGGCTCAGGGTGTTCATAGCCTGTCACATATGAAGCTATTAGCCTTAGCTTTTGGTAGGGTCATCATGTAGCCACCTGACCGGTCTTTTCCCTTTGTGTAGATAGGCACAGGTCATGGATGCTACCATCACCAAATTAAGAATGAAGATGATGAACCTAACTCCTCAGCCCAGAACGTGGAGCTAGTGCGATGTCTTGGTGAAGTGACCCCAAAGAGAAGCAAGGTTGCTAGGGACTTTATCACTTGTCACGATCCTATTAGGGTTCAAGAGGTCGCTACAGATCAGAGACTTGGTCATCATGTATTTGGTCTGCATATTTCATCTATCCATCTTTGCAAGCTTCAGACCACAGTTTGGATGTATCGACTCCCTAGGGGATGTAGCCTCATGATACCTTTCTCGGATGACTATGCCCCTTATCCACCTCAAGGGTTCATCACTGTTAGTTTCCCACACCTTGTTGTGGGACTTAGGTCCTTGATACACCATTTTATTGTCAACTTTCTGAACAAAGTGAGACTTAGCCCAGCTCAGTTCACTCTAAATTCTTATACCTACCTCATTTCCCTGGTGCTAATTTACTTAGGTAATGGTCTTCCACTACCTTTGGCTGAAGTTCTGTGTTACTTGTTTAGCCTTAGGTGTGCAAGCATGTCAGATGAGCTCTCTTACCTCATGGCTCAACTGATGGTGCATAAGAAGATCCTGTTGTAAGGGGATGCTAAAGGGAAATTTAATGTAGGGCATTATAAAACCTGTTAGTTTTACATCTCATACCCCTCCTTGTATGATCTCCAAAATTTTAGATTTGTTGTTACCCCTAGTGAGCGAATTAAAGATGTGTGAGTTTAATAATTTGTTCATATTTACTTTTGATTCTAACTTTTGTCTCATTTCACAGACGTGACTAACCAGAAGCCAACTCTACGAGCTGGGGAGCTAGAAGTCTTGGATCAATTCGTTGCCTTGAACGATCTTGAAAATGACTTCTACTTCGATGAGGACCTCCTTTGTTTTCACAAGCTTGCTCTAGCCAAAGATATCGAGCTCACCAAGGAGATTGGAATTCATCAGGCTACAGAGGTTAGTCTTACCAATTTTGACGATTACGACAAGATAATGGAGCTCATTCTTTGGACACCGCCTTCTAACAACGAGGAGATATCATTGGATCCTGATGTGATCATAGCCCTCACTATCAAAAGTCAACCCTTAACTTCAACAATAGCTCCTTCACAAGGGCTAATTCCCGCCTCTTAGCCTGAGGTGGTAGTCAAAACTGAGGTTGTCACCCCTCCCGAGCCTTCTGCCAAAAGATGAAGGGTAGACAAAGGGAAGGAGAAGGTCACTCCTCATAAGCAAGCTACATCTAAGGCTAAGGTTGTGAATCCATCGGCCAAACCTACCTCCAAGATGAGGGAATATGTTAAGGTTCTCATTGATAACAATGATACAATTTTGGGAACTCGTAACCAGATTCAGGTGTTAGAGTTCGAAGAGTTCTCCCTCGGGAGATTGATGGGTAATGCAGTTCATCATGGCTTAGTGGGAAGTAAGGTCTCTTTATTTCAATCCTCTTTTTTACTTCATAATCTAATTTTGGCTTTGACTTTTCAGAATTTACTGATAATGATGAAGATGGATGAGGCTCTTCAAGCCCATGATAAGGAGAAGGAGACCCTCGAAGGTAAATGGGTAACTGTCTCTACTAAGGTGCTAGATTTGAAGGAGAAGGTCAAGAATGCTAAGGCTACCTTATCCCATGTAGAAACAGGTCATGAGGCTATCATGGTGAATCTTGGCCTAACAACTAATGATCTAGCCAAGGTGCGAATTAACCTAGACTTATCCATCCATCGAGTTGAGCAAGCAACAAGATAGGCTGAGGCTATGGAATAGCGGGTTTGGTCTGTGGAGCAGCAACCCAAGATGGAAGAGCAACGAGCTGATGTCACTGAAAAAGAGTTAGAGACAATCAAGATGGAGGTCATTCTCACAAAATAAGAGGTCACTAATGTTATGGCAGAAACTACCTCATTAGTAAAGAAGGTAGAAACCAAGACTAGCGCCACCTTCTTTTACACTTTATGGGAACGACACCTAGAATTGGATTTTTCCTTTTTCAGTTAGCAAGTTCTTGATGCTGTCAAACGCTACAAAATGAGGGCTGCTAGGAAGAGAATGGACTCTGGTGCTAAAGTTTCTTCTATTGGAGGTACTACCCAAAGGGAGAGCAACTCTTAGGTCACTGAGGTTACTGGTGCTCCAATGGCAAATGTCCCTGACACTCCTCTTCCTAGTCCTCAGTCTTAAGAGGGTTCGACTCCTGATGCTCTAGCTTCCTAGGCTATGAGCCTTGTAATTTTGTAATCCTTTTGAATTTTGTAATGTATTCTTAAACATTGTATGAGTTTATCCCATTGATGGATCAAATGAATTCTCATTCACTTTCCTTCAATTTTTATGCTCGAATACACGTGACTTGACAAATTTTGGTGAGGATGAAAATTCAGGAACCATTTTAATAAACACTTTTTACATAATACATGACTTCTTGTGCTGGACTTTATTGAGACTTTTATTCTAAATACATAAAAATTCAAAGAATTACATAAATGTTTATGCTTATTAATTTTTACAAACATTGGGGTTTATTGATAATATCGGCGAAGATGCTCAGCGTTCCAAGCTCGAGGAAACTTCGTTCCTTCCATATCTACCAAATGATAAGCCCTATTTGCCAATAACTCTCTTAATAAGGTATGGGCCCTCTCAGTTTAGCCCCAAGGTCCCTTCACTAGCTTTATGTGCTCCCGGAAGGACAAGACATAGGATGAGACCGCTAGGCTTATAGCTCTGAGCTTGCACTTTTTGATTACAGTACCTCGTAACTCGCTACTGCTAGGTTGGGATCTTGAAGCAGCCTTTCTCCTTTGTCTCTTCGACAAGATCCAAATTCATGGTGAGCAATTGATGGTTATCTTCTGGATTGAAAGTTATCCTTCACTGAGATGCTACTTCAAGTTCTATAAGGATCATTGCTTCGCCCCCATATACCATTGAAAGGGAGTTTCTCCTGTGATGCTGCATACTGTAGTTCTATAAGCCAACAATAACTTTAGTAGTTCATCCACCCATGCTCCCTTCTTGACCTCCAACTTCGCCTTCAAGATTCATTTCACAATCTTGTTGATAGCTTCAACTTGCTTATTGGCTTGTGGATGATCTATGGCTAAGAAGCTTTTCATGATTTTAAGGTCGTTGCAAAACTTGATGAACTGCTCACTATTAAATTGGGTCCCATTATCAGTTACAATTTGCTAAGAGACTCCAAACCTACAAATAATGTTACTCCATACGAATCTTTTGATCTTCACAAATGAGATATCAACAAGCTCTTTCACCTCTGTCCTCTTGGTAAAATAATCCACAGCTACTACTGCATGCTTGCAAATGTCGTGAGTTGTTAGGAGTGGTCCAATTAGGTCCATACCCTAGATCACAAAGGGCCATGGACTGACCATCTATCATAGGTAGGCTAGCAGAGCTCGCGGGATCTTCATAAACCTTTGACATTTATCACATTTCTCAACAAGGTCAATAGCGTCCTACTTCATCATGGGCCAGTAAAACCCTTGTCGGAAAGCTTTTTGATCCTTAGATAGCCCCCCAATGTGGTTTCCACAATGTTCCATATGGATTTCCTCTAGAATGGTGTCGTAGTCGTTACCATCAATGCATCTTAAAAGTAGGGTCGAGAACCCTCTTTTATACAATATGTCCTCGTAGATGCAATATTTGGCTACCCAAGCTTGTAATCGTCACACCTCAAGCCTATCCTCTAGTAGTTTGCCATCTTGTAAATAATCCAGGATCGGGTTCATCCAAGAGCTTGATGCTTTGGCAATTATCATTATGACATCATTCCACTCAATGCTTGGGGATGAAAAGACTTTAACTAGAGGCGCCCCTAGAAGTCAACATCTTCGGTTGTAGCTAGGCAAGCTAAGGCATTGGCATGTGTGTTTTGAGCTCGTGATATTTGGTTGACTTCATATTGTTGGAAAGAATTTAACAATTCTTGGACTTTATGGAGATAATTGGTCATTTTCGACCCTCAAGTTTGGTATTTGCCCATTACGTGATAAACAATGAGTTATGAATCACTGAAGATCCTTAGCTTTTCAGCTCACATCTCCTTGGCTAATCATAACCCGACTAGTAGTGCTTTGTACTCAGCTTCGTTATTGGTAGCCTAGAAACCAAACCTTAAAGTGCAGAGGATCTTATGTATTTCTAGGCTAATCAAGAGCACTCCTTCTCTAGCCTTTCGATTGCTTGATGACCTGTCCGTGTACAGCTTCCACCTTGGGCTTTTAATGTTTCTGCTACCTCATACATGGGCCTCGTGAATTCTGCAATGAAGTCAGCTGGAGCTCCCTTTGATTGCTAGTTTGGGCTTGCATTCAATATTGAACTGGGCAAGCTCAATTGCCCATTTGAGTAACCGACCCAAAGCATGTATCTTTTGTAAGACTAAGCGAAAAACTAGGTGAGAACCTTTATGCTGTGACTTGGAAGCAGGGTACAGCTTCATCGATGCAATGACCAGGTAGTAAGCAAGCTTCTCCATAGGCGAGTACCTTGTCTCAGTGTCTAGCAGTCCTTTGCTTACATAATAGATGGAAAGCTAAGCTCCTCCCTCTTCCCGCACTAAGGCCATGCTAAGGGTGTGTTGGGACACCTCCCAAGTACACGATTAGCTTCTTGCCCTCTTTTGGTTTAGACAAGAGTGGAGCTCATCTAAGATACTGTTTAGGTTTTTGGAAGGTGATCTTGCATTCTTGTGTCCATTCAAACTTCTTTGCCTTTTTTAAGATATCAAAGAAAAGGACACATTTGTCTATTGCCTTTGAGATGAATCTATTGAGCGTTGTAACTTGGTCATTCAAGCTTTGCACGTCTTTGGCTCTAGTAGGGGATCGTATGTCAAGGAGATCTTTAATCTTTTTTGAATTTGCCTTGATCCCCCTACTATTCACCGTGAAACCGAGAAACTTTCCCGAGGTGACTCTAAATGTGCACTTAAGCGGGTTCAATTTCATCTGATAAGGAACATTTCATCTACGTCATAGACATGGTTGGCAAGCTGTTTAGATTTCACTAACATGTCATCCACGTACACCTCTATCATTTTGCCGATCTGCTTTTGAAACATCATGTTCACTAATCATTGGTAAGTCACTCCCGCATTTTTAAGCTCGAAAGGGATTACCTTTTAGCAATATAGCTTGTGATCGATGATAAATGAGGTGTGTTCTTCATCCTGTGCAGCCATTGGGATCTGATTATATCCCGAATAGGCATCCATGAAGTTGAGGAATTCATGTCTTGCTATTGCATCTATGAGTTGGTCAATCCTCGGTAAAGGGAAGTTATCTTTTGGGCATGCTTTGTTCAGGTCGGTGAAGTCTATGCACATCCCTCACTTTCCATTTTTCTTTTTCATGAGGATGGGATTAGCAACCTAAGTGAGGTAGTGGGCTTCTTGAATAAATTTGTTCGCTAATAGCTTGTCCACCTTCTCCTTCAACATAGCGTAGTGCTTTGTAGTCATTAGCCTTCTCTTCTAACAAACTAGCTTGTATTGTGGGTCAGTATTGAGCCTATGTGAAATAACCCGGTGGTCAATGCCTACCATATCTTCATGGTTCTAGGCAAAGACATCCAGATTGGCTTTGAGAAACTCAGCTAACTGCACTTTCACATCAAGTGGCAAGTTCTTACCTAATTTGAGGCATCTTTCTGCATCCGCTTCACTGACCTTCACCTTTTCGAGCTCTTCAATAGGACCAGTAGCTCATCAGCATCCACCTCATGAGGGTCGAGGTCATAGTTGACCCCTTTGGTGTTTATAGCTCAAGGTTCTCATCCAGATACTATATGTACGTTTTTCCCTTGTGCCCCGAGCTTGATTGCGTCCTCGTAGCAGCACCGGGTGGTTTGTTACTCTCCCCGCATACATCTAGGTCATTTATAGCGGGTCACCCCAACACCACATTGTGAGCCGAAGGGATGTCTATAATCAAGAAATTAACCATAACAGTTGCTTGGTAGTCCAGGTCTCTTAGAGTAAGTAGTAGTCTAATTTGACCCATCAGCATTATCCCATCTCCTGTGAAGCCATAAAAAAGCTTGGGGGAAGGATTTAACTGGCTCATGCTCATGCCCAACTAGTTGAAACATCCTTTGTACATTATGTTGACAGAGTTGCCAGTATCGACCATTATTCTTCTCATATGAGCATTGCCAATCTTGGCGTAGATGACTATCACATCATTGTGAAAAGCATGGATTCCTTGTGCATCTTCTTTCATGAACATGATGCTCTTCAAGGTGACTTTAGCTTTCTTGGTGAGTCTCTCACATTTCACATGACACGCAAGCAGGATGCGACCTGTTGCCTGCATACAGTGGTCACGTGACCTATTTGAGGTGCCAATAATGTGAGGTCCACTATGAATAGTGAATATGATCCTCACTAAAGGCATTTCCTCATGCTCTAGGGTATCCTATTACTGACACTATGCCAATTACTGAGGATGCGAGGGTCGTTGTCCCAAGGGTCTCACCACGTAATCCCTCAGGTGACCTCTCTTGATGAGGTCCTCGATGGCGTCTATTAGCGCCTAGCAATCTGAGGTGTTGTGCCTGACTTTGTTGTGGTAGGCACAAAACTTGCTATGATCTCTTTGTCCGAGGGGAGCTTTTATGGGTTTGGGCCTCCCAAAGTCTTTGTTGTCCCTCTCAATCGTGAAGATCCTATTGGGGGTGTCTTACAAGATAGTGTAACTGTTGTAGTGACCTTGACACTGTGGCAGGCCATTTCTGGCCTTTTTCGCAGCCTGACCTCCAAAGTTCTCCTTCTAGCTCTCTCTACTGCTCTTGTTACCAGCTCTTTTCTTACCCTGATTAGAGCCATTTTCCTCCTTCTTTCGGTTAGGATTCTTTGAGCCAAAGGTTTCTTCCTATCAAATCTCTTTGGCAACACGTTTATAGAATTCACCCAATCTTTTCATCAGGGACTTATATATGTCCTCATATAGCTTCCCATCCTTGCAAAGCCCGACTAAAATAGTTGTGAGAGCACTTTCATCTGACAGGTTCTCCACATTACTGACCTCTCATTAGAATCAAGTGATATAGTCTTTAAGTGATTCGTCTTTCCACTAGAAGACTATCACTAGGTGGCAAAATGGGATGAGTTGTCTCTTTAGTTCCCCATACTGGTTAAGGAATCTCACTTGGCATTCCTCCTAGCTATGAATGCTACAAGCTAGGAGACTTTTGAACTAAGTTCGCAATATCTCTCCGAGAGTGGCAAGAAAGACCCGACACTTTACCAACAAGCTGGAAGTCTAGAGATCCATTTGAACATTGAATGCATCCAAATGGCTATATGGGTCACTATCCTCATTATATAGTGGGATATTGGGGACCTTGAACATACAAGGAAGGGGTTCTATTTTGATCTCTTTGGTGAATGACGTCCTTTTCTCATAAGAGTCTTGGCTTCTCTGGGCCACAGGTCCTTTTTCTAACTGTTTCACCCTTTGAAGTAGCTCCTCGATCATAGGGTCCTAAGTTTTGGATGATGATTAGTGGTTTACCATCTTTTATCATCTTGCTTATCGTGAGAATGATAATCTAAAATTTTGCACCTTTGGTTATAGTTATGGCCAGGTGAGTAATGATTAGACCTGTGCTCGTGGTCGATCTCATTAGAGCTTTCCCCTTGGTGCAAGCTCTCATACTGTTGATTATCTCTTTCATCTTCATGAATTCTATGAACTGCTGACCTTAGCCATGAATTGGATGAGTGAATAGAGCTAGCCCACTGATGTTCAACTCTAACAGGTTCTTCATGTTGAGGCCCTGACTATTGGGGTCTTCCTTCCAGCACAGTGACTTTAATTTGCCTCTGCACGTCCTAGGCTTGTGCTTGGGCCAATGCTTTAACCATGTTTGCTAATTCCTCACAGTGTTCTCAAGAGCTTCTTAGCATTGGTACCAAGTTTGGGCTCCGTTTACTTCAAGAGTGGCAAGTTGGTGTGGATTGGGAGGTGCCATGCCAACTGCAGCACTTATTGTGGGGGCAACAAAGTCTCATTGAGACTGTGGGTAACCCTCATACTGGCCAATGGTGGCTTCTATGCTTTTGGTGGCTTTTCCTCTTACCATTGTAGCTAAAATAGTTTGTCAAAGATGAAGACCACAAGGTTGAAGGTTCAAGCCCTCCTTCTAGTGCCAAAATGTTGATGATAAAATCCGATCAATAGGTGTAAGTCCTATGTTACCCCAAACTACAAGTTAAGAACATGAGCTAATGGGAAAGAAAGAGGGGAAAGAAAAAGAAGAACAACAACAAATAGCATAAGCTTTTATCGTGGTTCGGTTAAAGCCAATCGGCCCCTATGTCCACAGTGAGTTGTATTAACTTTGTGTGATGGTTTTCTCTATGTAACTCAATGAAGATATGATGCTATGTTGCTATTATGGCATAAGGTCTACATGCAATTTCTTTGTTATATCTTTTACAGAGGTTCCTCTTATTTATAGAAGAGGGGAGGGTTACAAGTGTAATTTGGCAAGTAACATAATGATTATTTTCACCGCATTGAGCAATAAATGCTTGGCATGTGATAATAAATGTTAGGCAAATCATTATCAAATTGTTGGGGGCTGATGTGTTAATTTTTGAGGTTGAGCTGTCTGTTGAGAATGTGTGCCTTTGACTAATGACTAGACTTCTGTACTTGTGCTCAGCTCGTTATCTTTGTGACCTGAACCTGCATTGGGTGACCTGCTAGCCATAGAGTGATCTTGTCATTGGATCTATCAAGAATGAGTCTGCTAAAAGATGGCATGGATGCTATGTTTCATTCAGCGAGCTGGTACCCTTCCTAACGAGCTGGGTTCTCACTTCGTCTTTGACCTGCCCTCCAAGTTCATGGTTAGTGAGCTAATACCTTGCTAAACAACCTTGACCGTCAAGTGATTTGGATCTCTTTATAGTTAGGCTCGGCTTCTTATTGGGCCTTGGTTGATCTATTTTGGACAATCCAGAAAATATCGATAACAGCTGCTACATAGTAAAATTTTGGTAGTGACTAAACTCTTTACTCAAAACTTGTCAAAATTTTGGAAAGTCTCCCCTATTTTTGGACATTAGCCAGAAGCAACATATACAATTCCACAAAGGCTATTTGCACAAAAATGCATAAAATTAGAGACAACATATACAACATATGTAACAACTGATTTGCATAATTAACATATAATCACACTTAAATCAAATATACATAATACATAATGCATAAAACTCAATTTCCTAATGCCAATTGTCCAACTTCTTTACTAAAGTGCCATACAAGCTCTGAGTTTAATGCGTGCAAAGCTTAAAGTGTTCAATCTTCATTTGCTTAATGACCTGGTAAAAATATAAAAAAGAAGTGAGTCTTTTCAACCTAGTAAGTGAATAAACTACCTAAGTCCAAAACCCGAAGGAAAAACTCATAAGTGAGAAGTGGAAAATATAATCTATACATGTGTATAAGTGAATCATTTCTATATCACAAAAATAATTCTAATAGTTTAAAATGTAAAATTTCCAATGTCCTAAAATCATTTGCATAACACGGGGTTAGTAAATTTACTTCAACAACATACAAACCCAAAAAAAGCTTGAAAGCAAGAAACCAATTTAATAATCAATTCAAGTAAACTTGTACTAAAAAAAATTATCTTTCACAAAAAGTAAGACAACGCTTGTGTGTACACACACCACTTGAATCTAGAAGCAATTACTAACCATACCTAAAATAAAAAATTTTCTAAGAATAAACTAAGGTAGGTTATTCAAATGAACAAGTTATGTTTTTGGCTAAAAGGATATCAAAACCGAATAGAAAATAAAAGATAAATAGTTTGCCAGTATATAACTATAATTTAAAGTAAACAATGGTTCTAAATAAAAAAAATCAATAACATTAGATTAATTAATGGGACCCATGGGTTTTCACAACATTGACTAACGAATATCAAAAATCATAGTCACATATTATGATTCAAGAGATGGCCCCTTATCATTATGTGACCCATGACACTTTGTCCCTAGTGCAATATCATAATCACACCTTAAGATTTAAAAGGCTACCCCCATATCATTTTATGACCTATTTTTCTTATAATGGTGTAACATGTCAATGTAATACCTTAAAAGGAAAATGAAAAAAAAATGGGAAAATAGAAAATATTTTTTAGGGGAACCGAAATACAGCTTTAAAAGTTTTCATTTGGGCCGTGATGTAATTTTTCCTTTTTCTAGGAGGACCTTTTTAAAGACATTGCTGAGTCAACAAGGTCAAATTGTAAATTACTCCATTTTATGTTATGTTATATTTTTTCCCTAGCTAGCCTTTCCCCCTCATGTGTTCTGCTTTTTCCTCTAGCGACTCCCGTTCTGCATTTCCCCTGTTTTGCATCCTTTGCTTCAACATCAAGCTTCACCCATTCAATGTTGACCAATGTGATTCGGCCATTGTTGTCCTCCGTTATTCTAGATCTCCTACCCCTCTTCTCTTCCAACTTGCTAGTAGCTCATTTTCCTTTTCCTCCGATATGTTTCAGCTAGGTGATGAACCAACTTGCCAGTAATGATCCAGCCCACGCCAAGCTACCCATAGCTTCTTCTCTTGCCAATGAGTATTTACAAAGTATCAAATTTATTTTATATTAATCTTACTTCAAGTTTTCAAGAAGATCTTGCTTGAAACCCTAACCTTCAAAATTGATGTATGCTGAAATATTGTTGTTCATCAGCTCTAGTGATATTTCCATGGAAGATTCAGGTACCCTGTCACCAAATTTTTAAGTCTCAGCTGAATATCCAAGTAAGTGGCTCTACTACTTATGTTACCTTGTTTCGAAAATTTAATTGTATGTTGTATATATATATATATATATACGAAAATGATTTGCTATGATGAAGTTATGCATTTTATCTTGATTTACATTATTAAAACTGGTGATTTCATTTTACTATATGAAGTATGTATATGAAAATGATTTAACATATTTGCACATTTTATGATGATTATTGTTTATGAAAGCAACAATTTCATATTATGTAATATTGAAATGCTATCATTTTTGAAACTTATGCTACCTAGAATGTTTGATGATATATTTGGATTATTGATATTATGATATGAATAAAATGTCTCTTATTTACGGAGAGATTTAGTAACATAATGTTTTCAAATGATTTATTGATGAAGTCCTGGATCTATTGGAAATTCATCGGAAACTCTCAAGTGCACTTGTGAATAGAATATGTGATGGAGCAAAAAATGGGAGATACAAATACATGAGTACACAATAGTCATGTCGGATGGATTATGTTTATGATGTTATGGTTACCTCTAGGAATTGTCCTTTAGGATTCTAGTTGAGTGTTTTGCTACTTGAATATTAATATATTTTAGAAAGCTTTATTGAATTTCTCTCATGTTTATGTCATGTTGGATATTTTTTATAGTAGCATGCTTTGTTGCTCATTTTTATGTTATATTTTTAATTATTTAACTTTCTTGAAGGATGAAAGTTTCCAAACTTATTTTGAAATTATGGCTTTCGAATGGGAAAGCTTATCTTCATGAATATATACATATTTTATTGTTTAGATTTTGAATATGAATTATAAATGAAGTTTTTGGTTTTCTATAGGATTATTAGCTCAAGAGTTTCTATGAAACTTACCTTAGTTTTTTCTATATATATAGTTTTCAAAGCCCAAGGATACTCCCATTGTCCCTTATCACACTGGTTCAGGATTTGCTCTCTGATTGAGTGGACCACCTTCTATAGAGCTCAAAGGTATATTGGTGGTGAAAACCTTGGCTGTTGGTAAGATTGTGTTTGCATGTATTTCGATTGATGAATGCCCAAAGGATATAGATTTGTGTATTCTAGGCTATTGCGATTTTGAGTTATTGTATAAGATGTGGTGGATGTGTAACCTTTATCTGTTGTATAGGCCTTAAGCCTAGGTATCTAGAAAATAGAAAAAACTCTACCAGATTTTTGTCAGAATTTGATGTGTAAATACTTGTCTATGCATCAATGTCATTATAGGTCATTGGTATGTTACGTTAATTGACAAAGAGTTTGCATTGTTAGGCTGGTAGAAGGTTTCCTAACAGTGGTCATCTATGCCTGTCACGTTTCATGGATCGAGACGTGACAATATCCCAAAAACCGTCTAAACTCGCCTTAATACTCCCCACATAAGTCATCTCATATGCCTTTTATATCAATAGTCATGGCAATATCCAATTTATCTTAAGTGCAATTAGGGCTAACTAAGAAAATCCTCATAGATTCATTTTCTTTTAAAATAAAAAATGTTATCCTCTTATAAAACAAGCAATCAATATCCAAATAAAATTCTCAAAATCTAAGGTTAAATCTCAAAGTAATTCAATATTAAAGAAAACATAATTGCACTCAAATGTAACCAAATTCTAGTCAACAATATTGATATTCAATTAAATCATATTTGATATTAAATAATACTCTCATCAATAGAACAAGGTGAGAAAAGGATACATAAAAGTACCATAATCAATGGAGACATAGCTCATACTAAAAGCATAGCATTTTTCTTATACTAAATTATTACTATCTTTTCATACATCTCAAACAAGTTATATTCAAAATAGACAAGATAAAAGTAAACCAATTTAACTTCAAAAAGATTTTAAGAAATTTTTAAAATTATCGGAACTATGCTCGAATTAAATCAGCAAATTTAAAACTTCTATAATCAATAAATCAATTTAAAACTCATATCAAAATCTTGAATATCAATTAGTTGATTTCAACCTTACTTTTCAATGAAATTATGTTCAAATGGTTTGTAAATATAATAATTTAAATTTAAAAAAAGAAGTTTGATTGTAAAAGAGGATGGAGAAATCCACTCAATACTTCTAAGCTTGTTAAGTTTATTTTTTAAGATATTTTGATGGAGATAGTCTCCATGCTCTTCAAGCTCTTTCCTCAAGCTTCAGTATGGCACTTTCAAGCTTCTTGAGCTCCTAACATATATATTATATAAATTTATTTATTTCATGAATCCCATTCGAAATAAATGTATTTTATCAAAACCTAAACTTCCTTTCTTTATTTGAAACTTTAAGAGCAACACTTTCCATTTTTCCTTCAATTAGTATTAAAATGGTCCTCGAACATAACTACTAGCCAATCCTAAAGCCCTTAGCCTCTCACACTCCCATGCCCTTCAGGCAGCATAGCAACAACCAACATATATGGCAGGAGAAGCCACTTCCAGATGGCTCTGCAAGTCCTATTGTTCCTGTCTCCCACGGGCTCCTGACTAACCTAATCCAATCTCAGACATGCATAGCATGTGGATTCATGACAGCCAATAGTAATTAAAGTAATGCAGTGGTGATGCTATGGAAAAGTCAAATTTAGATTTAAGTGAAAATTTTTTATAATTGAAAAAAGAGTTGAGTACATTTTTAAACTAAATAGAGATTCAAGAAATTTAGTTAAATCTAGTGAGCAGTTACTTTATTGGATACTCTAAGTGATCAAGGGGTTACAAGTTCTATGATCCAACAAATAGGTCTATTTTTGAAATGGGAACTGCAACATTTTTTGAGGATGTTAAGTTTGGGGAAGAAATAAGGTTAAATACATTGTGTTTGAGGAGGAATCGACTTCGACTCCTAATACTGCTTTTGACAATGTGCAGGTTTCTATCCCTGTCATTAATCAAGAAGCAGATTTAGAGCCTTTACAAGACAATGTTGAACAACTGCCAGCACAAATTGAGGTAATTGTTCTAGAAGAACAAACTCAACAACCTTAAGAACAAATGCCATTAAAGAGGTCCATGAGAGCCAGGAGAAATGCTATTCCTGATGATTATATAGTCTTTCTCTCGGAACATGAGGAAAATGATGGATTGGTGGATGATGATCCAATCAACTTCCTTCAAGCCATGCAAGATCCTAACTCTTAAAAGTGGATCAATGCTATGAATGAGGAGTATAAGTCTATGCAAGACAATCAAGTTTGGGATCTTGTCCCATTGCTTGAAGGTGC